>PVKY010007981.1:0-14443 GCA_004027775.1 Bradypus variegatus
AGTTTCCAAACTTGTAATTTTAAAAGCCATTTTTGGAAGTGACCACTAACCATGGATTTTATTTTTTGGGCCTAAATTGATAAAGATGTATAAAGATTGGACTATTCCATTAACTTAGCTTCCTAGGGCTGCCATTAACAAACTGAGTGGCTAAAACCAAAGAAATTTACTGTCTCCCAATTCTGGAGACCAGAAGTCTGAAATCGAGGTATCAGCATGGCCATGCTTCCTCTGGAGTCTGCAGGGAAGAGGTCTTCTTGACCTCCTCCAGCTTCTGGAGTTTGCTGGCCATATTTGGCCTCTGCTGTCTTGCAACTACAGAATCTCCATCTCTTCTCCCGTCACCACATGGCCTTCTCTCTCTGTTTCTCTGACCCTGTGTCCAAATCTCCCTCTTCTTACAAAGACCCAGTCAGATTGGATCAGGACCCACCCGAATCCAGTTTGGCCTCATCTTAACTAACCACATCTATAGACCTATTTCTGAATAAGGTCACGTTCCTGGGATTATCGGTTAGGATTTGAATGTCTTATTGGGGTATGCAATCCAACCCAAAGCATCCATTTAGATAAGTTTTGACCACTGTTTTTAAAAAAGGGAGCTAAGTGATCATTATCTTGGTTTGTAGGATTACATTGGTGGTAATTAAATTAGATGGGTAGCTCTTTATACATTGTGCTAAGTAGGAATATCAGTGAAGTAGCCTACAAAGGGCTTGCACATTTTCACATATCTGTATATATGTAGTTTCCAGTTGCTTTGAAAAGTTTTAACCGGCTTATGCTGTAGGCTTCAAATGCATCGATTTTGCAGCAGTCTTGCCAGCGTTTTATTTTATCATCCTTTTAACATGCCAGACGTGCTTTGCTAAGTGGTTTCCAAATGCTAACCTTAACTTGCCTTTCCCAGGTGACATTGCACATGAGCCACATTGTTAATGTTATTCATGTTTTCTGGGTATGCTATTTGCCCATGGCCTGAGAGAAAACGTATTGCATTCCCACACCCAGGTTGAAGGAAGAGGTGTTTCTACACCTGGGGCCAGACTGGTTCCTGCTGCTCCTTCAGGGCCACCTGCATCCCAGCACCACCGTGCTGGGACTGAAGCTGCTGCTGCATTTTTTGTCGAACCCCTCCCTCCGGGGGCGCTTCAGGGACGGCCTGCTGGCGGGGTCCTGGGTGGAAACCAGCACCGCGGGCGAGCACCTCCTGATGGGTGAGTCTCACGCTGCTGCCTCCTGGGGTGTAAGTGGAGACCAGGTCGGGTTCCACCTGCTGGGGACCTCAGAGGGCATCTGATCCCCGACTCCAAAGCCTATCACCTCCTTGCCAGGACTCCCCACTGCCTCACTGCACTTCAACCCCTGGGGGCTTCGTTCCATAACTCAAAGGCTCCCTCGCTCTCTTCTCCTGGGGAATTTCTGCACCATCTCCTCTGCCTGGAAGGCTTTCCCCAAACCTGCAACACTGGTGGCCTCTCCTGGAGATGTTCTTTCTCATTTCATATGCTCTTCCTCCAGGAGCCAAGTGTCTCTCCTAAGCCAGGACACCTTTGTCCTATGCTCTTTGCCCTTGTTATTTTCCTTTAGAGTGCTTGTCACAAGGATATATTCATTTGAACATTTGCTTGCTTAAGTTCTGTCTCTCCCACTGCACTGTGAGCTTCCTGAGGACCTAGGCTGTGTATATTTTGTCATGAGGCTGTGTCCTTGCTGCCAGATACAACATTGGTCATTGCCTGGTACCCAGGAGGCACTAAACAAGTACCCGTTCTCGAATGAATGAGTGAATGAGTGTGCACAGCAGAAGCTGGGCAAGGAATTATTGGCAAGCACCATCTTGTGCTTATTGACATCCATAAATGCTTCCCTCGGGCATTTCTCTGGAGTGGTGGGTGACAGGGAAGCCCCTCTTGTACCCAGTCCCCACCTCGACCAGGAGCATTAGCCATTGTTCTCAGCCAGTTTTATGCCCCCCTCCCATCATAGACAACCTGAAGAGCCACCCTCCCGGACCTGACCAGAGCCCCTGCCTGCTCCCTGGGTGCCGTGTGTTGATTGAATTCCTGGCCCACCACTTCCGTGTCCCCGAGGTCTACCTCACCGTGTCCGCCTTCTTCCTGCAGGTGCCACTCACAGAGCTGAGGGATGAGCCCCGGGTGAGTGCTTGGTGCTCCCTGGGTTGGAGGGCAGGCCTGGGTTTCTGGTTTCAGAGGACCAAAGGCAGTTTCTTTAGACTCCACCTCGTTCCCCTCCACTTCTTCAGATTTGGGCTGTATCCTGACCCACTTCTTCCCCAGCAGTCCCACAGCTAGGTTAGGGTCAGAAATACCAATGCAAAGCACCTTGACCTCCTCAAATTAGCCCCTAGATTTCTTCTGCATCTCCCTTCCATCAGCCCTCACAGCATGTCTCTGATTTGAGTCAGTCCCACTTGCAAATCCTTTCCCCTCCAGGCAGTGTTAGAAAAATGACAGGATGGACTGAACAGCATGGGGAGGGAGTTGCTGCCAGCACTGACTGGAACCTCTGGTTTCAGTTTGCACCTTCAGAGATGAATGTGCCCTTTTTCCTTGGTGCCCCACCCTGCCACTCCCCTACGGTCTAGTGTAAACCTTATGCTGCCTTGCGTATTCTGTTCCATACTGTCCTTACCTCCCAGTGGTCATGGAAGCCACCCCCAGGGGCATTGCCTTCCTGTCCTGCCTTGCACCAGCTGTGTACACCCACAGCCCCTTGTAGCTCTGCCCCAGTGCCACTGGGAAAGGGCTGCTATGCAAGGCTGCCTCTCACCCGTCCTGACTCCTTCCATTCCTTTCCTCAGTGACCTCACTGTGTCACCTCCCTTTTTCCTTCTGAATTTTCACTATACCTTTTTCCACTGACTCTTTCCTTGAGGACCATCAATGTGTTCGACCACGTCCCACCTAAAACCGGAAGCTTCGCCCTTGACTCCCATTCTTGATCGTTGGGTTCTTCATCCCTCTCATGCCCTTCCTTGGCCAAGTTTCTCCAGTGAGGTGTCTATACTCGCTGCATGCTGCTTTTCACCACCCACTCGCTTGCTCACACAGCAGGTCCCGGCCCCCACTGGCTCTCCATTCTGCAGGATTCGGCTCAGACTTGTTACATGTGGTCGAGACCCTTCCTGATGGGGTCCCTGCCTCAATGCTCCCACACAGCTTCATGGCACATCTGTCCTTTGGGCTATGACCCTGCTGAGTCACCTTCCCACGAGACAGCTGGCTGGGGCTTGTCCGTCCTGGTGCACACCGATCTCTTTGCTGGTGAGACCCTTGTCTCCTGCTTTGCCAGCCTGTGGGCATCTCTTTCTTCAGGGCTCAGCTCAGCTGCCATCTCCTGGCTTAGACCTCCCAGAGGAGGGCCCACTTCCCCTTCGTACCTCAGCGCACCTTTCGCCTTATACACTGCAGGAATATTTACATGTTTACCTCTCTCCTCAGATGCTGAGGGCCTCAAGGACACACCCCATCTTTTCCTCACCTTCCTTGGCACCTGAAGTGGACTTGATTTCCTCTAAACCGAACTACATTGAAATAGGGATGTTCTGAGGCTTTGTCAACAGAGGGGTAAAAATTTCACCTCTCTTGCATATCCTTAGATCTGACAGATACAGATCTTGATATATATGCTGATAGTCTCATATATCACACTTCAAAATAAAATTCTTAACATGTTAGTCTGAATTCATTGAAACCCTGTATTTTTATGTCTCCAAGGAAGTATGGTAGGAAACAAACATTTGCTGCAGGTTAGGACCTGGGATAGATGTTTTACATATTTTATTTCACTTAATATTTATAACAACCCCATGGGGGCAGATAATGTAATTGTCGTTTCGCAGGAGTGGAAATTGAACTGCCAAGAGGTGTGCAGATCTTTGCTTAAGCCCAATTATTAAAGAGGCAAAGCCGGGCCCTCCTGATGCTAAACGCCGTGCTCTCTCCACTCCCCTCTGTATTTGCCTGAGAAACCTCTGAATTCTTCCTGTGTCCTGTGTAATCTCATTTATAAAAATTGATTACAATTGAATAGGACGTTGAGTACTTTTTTGTGATGTCAGAGCAGAAGAACTGCTCTCCACCCATGTTGCTAGAGGGTTTCTGGAGCTTTTGTGGAGGTATGTCTTTCCCTTATGCACCATCCGTTGGGCTGGAATTCTCCACACAGACAACCGCTCCCACAGGCCTCTGCTGTGTACCTGGGATTCGTGAGGCTCCCTGGGGGTTTAACCGTGGGGCTCCTTCCCACCCTCCCTGCTTTTCCAGGACAGCCTCGATGCCATGTTTCAGTGGCTCCTGCAGAAGCACCAAGAGGAAGATGTGCTCAGGGCTGGGCTCTGCCTGGAAGGTGCCCTGCTCCTCCTGGGAATGCTCAAGGCCACCATGAGCCAGGTGAGACCGCAAGGAGGTGGTGACAGGAGGAGGAGTCCCGGAGGGTCATCTTGACTTTTCCCAGCAGCCTCCAGGCAATGCCAGGGGCTAGCAGTGTTCTTTGGAACATGTGATAGAAAAGGCAGGTTCCTGGTGGTAACTTGGGTGGCTGAGGGAAGCCCAGTGTCCTCTATGATTTCGTGCTCTCTTGCCAGGAGACATCTGCTCCCACTCCTTTAAAACGTTTGAGTTCCTCACTGGGAGATTTAATGCCTTCTGGCAAAGGGAGTATTTCTGGGCACCTGCTCCATGTCAGGCAAGGCAGGGGGCCCTGGGGAGAGCCCCTCAGGAAGCTCAGCTCCACCACAGAAGGTGAGCCTCGCATCTGAGTCATCTGCAAGGTAGAGAGGAAAACATGCTTTGCGGGAGAGGTTGTCACCAACCATAGCCATGACAGAGAGGCTTCCTGCCTGGGGGTGTTGATTTGGCCTTGGAGGGTCATTAGGGTTGGGCAGTTGAGGTTATTTCAGTCAAGGAGGCAAGTGTGGGTGTCGGGGGTCGGGGTGGAGGCCGGCAAATAGGAGGCTTTGTGAGCCAGATCAGCAAGAGCTTGAATGAGAGGCTGAAAAATTCTGCCTTCATTCTGCAGGCACCACCAGCTATGGGAGGTTGATTGCGTGTGGGAAACTTCATTGTTTTGCAAAATGATGCAGGGTTACCTTTCAAATTGCCACAGAAGGAAAAAGTAGGAAGTAAAAATCACCTGAAACATACCCACCCAGATATAACCACTATAAACTTTAGTGGAGTATCTTCCAGACTCCTCCCTAAGATCACAGGTTATCCTTACAGAGGATTAACCCACATGGATGCCTTTTGTCTTTTTCCCTCAACCTTATGTTGTGGACATATTTCCATGCCAGTAAACGTAGATAGGAATCTTCTATATTTATAGATGGAAAGTTATGTTGTCTTTCTGAGTTTTCAATGTTACAGAAAGTCTGTAATGAACTTTCTTGAGCAGGCATCTTTTCTGGTTGGATGGCCTCGTTAGTGTCAATTTGGTGGTGTGGGATGGCCAGGTCCCAGCAGGTTTCACACTTTTTGGGGGGGGGTGAATTTCTCAGGAAGGTTGTACACATATGCATTCCACCATCTTGCATGAGAACACCCAATCTGCCCAGCTTCAACAGCTCAGCTAAACTAAGGATGATTTCAATGTTTATTTCTTTTACATTTGTTATTACTCAAGCTGAGCTCATTTTCCTGTTTATTAGCCATCTTTGTTTTGCTGTGGATTGCCTTTTTATGTCTTTTGCTAATTTTTCTTTTAGTGGTGTGTTGGACTGCATGATTATGCTGAGGAAATGCAGATTTATATTTTTTGCTCTTTTTAAAAATAAGAATAATTTAATTTTAATTATTATTAAATACTGTTTTAGCATATATTTAGATGACATATGCTTTTTTCTTTTAACCAGTTACCTATGATGAATTATATTTCCTTGCATTCTTGTGAAGACTCTCACTTAGTCACTGTGTTCTTATTCTTTTAGCATAGTTCTTTATTCCATTTATAAATATTATTCATGATTTTGTATGTGTATTTATAAATGATATTAGCCTGTGGTTTTCTTTTTGTTACATCTTTGCCAGGTTTTACTAGTTTTATATACCAAAAAGACTGCTCTCCTTCTTTCTTATCCTCAAAAAGATGTTCATCCATGATTTTTATGTTATTTAAATTGTTCCTATGAAACTGCCTGA
The DNA here is from genome assembly GCA_004027775.1 of Bradypus variegatus. NCBI lineage: Eukaryota > Metazoa > Chordata > Mammalia > Pilosa > Bradypodidae > Bradypus > Bradypus variegatus. Next base: position 6,162 of record PVKY010007981.1, read on the forward strand.
GCTTGAATTTCTTTCTTGATTATTGGCTTGTTTAGCTTTTCAAATGTCATCTTGACCCAGTTTCGTTAATTGCTATTTAAAAAAAAATCCCATTTATTCAGATTGTACAAATGTTCTCTTTTAATTCATTTAATTTTCTGTGCTATTACTTCCCCCTTCTTATTCTTGATTTGTGTGTTCATACTCTCTTTTGCCTTGCCCCTTCTGTTAAGGAACCGAAGGCTTATGGATATATTTAGAGAAGCAGCTATTGGATATATTTACCATTCTCCTGAGTTTTCTTCTGCCCTTTTCTAAGATTTTGGTATTTGTCATTTTCATTTTTTGTTATTTTCTAAAGCTTCTGTGATTACAGTTTTTTTTTTACAATGCTGAAAAAATTTTTATTGTGGTAACATATATATATATAAAACATAAAATTTCCCATTTTAAACATTTTTAAGAAGACAGCTCAGTAGTATTAATTATATTCACAATGTTTACTACCATCACCACCATTCATTACCAAAATTTTTCATCACCCCAAGCAGAAACTCAGTACCCATTAAGAAATACTCTCAATGTCCCCTCCTCCTGGCCCCTGGTAACCCTGAATTTACTTTCTGTCTCTATGAATTTGCTTATTCTAGATACTTCATGTAAGTGGAATGTGATTACAGTTTTAAAGACCTCCATGACTCATATATTTTCAGTGTTTCATTGGTTGGACTTCCTGTTTTTATTTTTATTATTTACGTCTAATTTTGTTTTGTCATGGTCAGAGCATGCCATTTTTACATTTTCCATCTTTGGGCAATTCATTAGTGGCTCCATAGTTAGTCTAACGTGGCTTCAGTTCTCAGGTTGCCTGAAAGAAAGCATACTTTCTATTTGCAGCATAAGGAGTCTGTTTTCCACTTAATAAGTTAGTGTTCTTAAAAATAAAGCAAAAAAAAGGAATAATATGAAAGCATTTAAAATAAATTAGATCATCTGTTGAAAGAAGTAAAAAATTAAGACCTAACATTTATATGATAACAAAAAAATATGATATGCTTGTGTATTGAAGGTGTGACATTTAGACTGAGTGAAAAACAAGACCCAACTTCCTGAGATCTAAAATATTTATAACAAAAGTAGAGTTACTTAGACTGAGAGGGAAAGAACAGGCATTGCTAGGCAAGGGATGATCTTGGTGGTAAGGAGGGTCCGTTTTCAAGTTCCAGGATGGCCTCTCAGGACAGGACAGTTGGCAGACAGCAGCTGGAGACCCTGGGGCCAGCTCAGTCTTTGGAGAGGGTGTCTGGGCATAGCCAGCCCAGAAGCCGGGCTCCAGCAGGGTGCACAAAGGGAGTTAGGGATTTGGGGCAGAGGCTTAGTCATGTGACCGAGGCCAGGTGGGAGAGAGGTGACAGTGTGGGGACAAACCAGGTGCCAAAACTCCTCCCCATTCTGGGTACGACCTCAGTGTAATACAATTCATTCCGGGTGCCCGACGGTGCTCCTCAAGCCCTGCCAGTCTTGGAAGGGGTTTGCCCAGGTACCAGCCAGGTCAGAGCCTGTGGGGGGAGCACCCAGTGATGGGCTGAGGAAGGCAGGGGTTGACGCTAACTGGCAAGTCCCTTGAGGACACGGGCATGTCTAATCACATGGAGGCTAGAGGGGAAAGGCAGCCAAACGTTGCAGCCAGGCTTCCTGGTCTAGTTCCTAGCTCTGCTCCTTACTTGCTGGGTGACCTTTGGCAAGTTACTTAACCTCTCTGTGCTTCCATTTTTCTCATCTGTAAAATAGGGGTAAATATAGAACCCATCTTAGGGGGCTTTTGTGAAGGTGAGAAGAGGAATGGGTGTGAAGCCCTTAGAACAAGGCCCAGACATGTTAAGCGCCTCCCCAGTTGCAGCCAGTACCCGGAGTTGACCCACACTCTGGGGTCTTGTTGAAAGTTTCAGAAAGGAGGTTGTCTTAGCTTGTCAGGCTATTATGGCAAATACCACTGAATGGGTGGTTTTAAACAATGGGAATCTATTGTCTCTTAGTTTTAGAGGCCAGAAGTCCGCAAACAAGGGGTCAGCAAGGCCATGCTTTCTCCTGGGGTCTTCAGTGTTGTGGTGTAGACTAGCCGCAGGCCTTGGGGTCCCTGGGCTGCCATCTCTGCCTCCCATCACATGGTGGTTTCTCTCTCCCCTTGCTGATCTTTTGGATTCCACGGACCTCTGGCTTTTCCCTGTGGCCTTCTCCAACTGACTGTGTCCAAATGTCTTCTGCTGATAAAGGTCTCCAGTCGTGGGCAGTAAGGACCCCCTTAACTGATGCAAGATCTTCACGTGGTCCTATTTACAAAAGGGTCCACATCCCCAGGAACACCGGTTGAGATCAAGGAGTGTTGGAGTGTGTGGTTCAGTCTCCTGCAGAGCTCTTCTCTCTCAATCCCAGCTCCTCTGGCCTCGCTCCAGGAGCCGCCGCTCACGAAGTGTGCTCTTAGCCCTGGGCAGGTTCCGCGGACGGCGCCTGGGAACGGACTTGCCCAGCCAGCCTGCTGCAGTTCCTGGGCCTCGTGCACCGCACCTACCCGCAGGACCCCACGTGGCGGGCCCCCGAGTTCCTGCAGACCTTGGCCATGGTCACCTTCCCTCTGGGAGCCTCGAAGGTAGGACGAGCCGCCACCCTGCCCCAGCGGGAGCAGCTGGAGCTCCGCGTCCTCCGCGGGCGGAGCGCGCAGTCACCCCCACCCCGTCCAACCCGATCCCCTTCGAATCAAAGTCACTTCTAAGGGAACTTGACTGGAACATTAAGTAAACAACTTGGGCAATTTTCCTTTTCTTGGCTGAGATGCAGCTCGAGGTCGTTTTCAGCTCTGGGATTCAGTACGTTTTTGAGCTGTTAGGAATCGCAGTAATGAGAAATTTGACGGTAGATCAAGTCCAGTTCTACGCGGAGTTCCCACGCGCGGGTGGTGAGAAGCAGCAAATCCCGTTCCGGAAGCCCCCACCGCCTCTCTGCCAGTGAGCCGGGCGGGGAGGGCTGCACAGGGAGGGCGCCCGCTTTGCTTTTTCTTTTCAGGACACTCCTATTTCCAGGACCCTGGGGCCATGGTTCCTTGTCCCCTTTCCCTTAGAGGGGTTTGTCGATGTGTCAAGGGGGGGTGGAGAAGGTATGGAAAGAGGGTGTGATGGAGGCTGAGGGTCAGTTCCAGTAGGTCAAGGGGGAGATGGCCGAGTTGGGACCATCAGAGGACTCAGGTTGGCTTGTGGGAGGGGGCAGGGGGTCAGGGTATGAGGAGCAGACAGGCCAGTCTGGGGGCCCCATGCTGGGAGTGGGGCCAGGCCTGGGTGGGGCTGTGGCCCCCTAATGCACTTCTCTCCAGGGGGTCTCTGGAATCATTGTGCACAGAGCTGTGGAAGGTCAGGTATAGCCAGGAGGGCAGAAATCCACCCTCCACCCAGAGAGGGACAGTGAGCTGGTGACATCTGTGTGCAAACTGGCAAAGGTAGTTAAGGGAACATATCAGAAAGATAAGCAGTAAGTAGAGTATTTATGATACGTACCAAGAGGGGTCCAGGAATGCAGAGGTTCCTCCGTAGTTTTGCTACATGATGAATGAAGGAATGCATGAATGAATGAATATGTCTCTTAGCTCTTCTTTTACCAGCTATGTGGTCATGGTGACAACTTTTAGTCACTGAGCTCCCATGACAGGTCAGTCCTGAGCTAATCTTTACCTCCAACATATATCCTGTGAAGTGGGTGTAATTAAGAGGAAAATGAAACTCAGAGAGATGAAGGGGCACAGACCAGTTTCCTCCAAGTTAAGGGGGATGACGAACCAGATCCCAAAACGGTCAGGAGAAATGCACCATGTTTTGCATGATTCGCCAATGAGAAAGCCAAGATTTAAATCCAACTCACTCTTCCCAAAGTCAATGCTCTTTCCTGTTAGAGTCCATTTAAAATAAAATTAAGTGGCCAAATGAAATTGAAGAATGATTCATTTTAACGAAAAGAGTGAATAGAAGGACTGGAGGATTTGCAAAAAGAATGGTTTTAAAATGGTTGGATGAATTAATGTCAGCTAGGGAGGCATACTGGAGAAATGAGAGTAAAAAATAAAAAAGGATGCAATAAAGAGTGAAGGAAGGCATAGCAATCACAGGTGTCACCAGGGCCAGGAATGGAGGCAGTACAATCTCACAGGATTCCCCCCACACATGCCCCAAAATGTCCTCAGTAGGGACCACGGCTCTGAAGTCTGGGGACTGACATTCTCAGCCCAAATTCCCATCTCGGCCCCAAACACCCATGTGCCAGAGTTGGCCATCTGCTGAGCTGGTGTTCCGGCTGACTTCCCCAGCCGGCAGTGGATACTCTGACCCTGGGATCTTCCTCCCCACAGTCAAGAGCGTCTTCCCAGGGGCATGGCTGGCTCAGAGTCACCCACCCAGCCACCCGTGGTGGAGCCAGGCCCCGTCTCGGTCTCCTGATGCCCTGTCTAAGGCTCCTCTCCCCACCCCTCCTTGCCTGGCCCCAAGCTCCACGTTAGCTCAGCAAAGCCTTTGTTGGAAGAAAAGGTGGCAGACCCTGTTCACGCCGAAGGCTGGCCAGAAGGCTTCGGTTTGCTCTGAGAAGATATGGCATCTTTCCAATCCAGGCTGCATGGAGCTAATTAATGCAGTTGCCACCTCCCTAGGTGCCATTAAACTCATTTTATGGCTTATTTAAGTACGGCCACATTAATTGTATGAATGAGCAAAGGGAGGTGCCCACAGATGAACTCACACGAGAAGCCCCTGGGCTGGGAGGCAGGGTCCCGGCTGCGTGTCCTTGGGTGAGTCACTTGGGCTTCTGAGCATCTCCATTGCCCCTGTGTCATTTAACTCCCAACATTTTTATAAATGTAAAATGAGAAAGAGAAGGCTGGGGCGCTCCAGGGGTTCGGTGAAAGGCCATCTTTGTCACCTGGGGGTCCTACCTGTCACCATCAGCAGGGGTTAAGCAGGAGCCAATGTATCAGCTGCCGGACACTGCCACATACATTGATCTCGCCTTCCTTTCTCACGAGCCCTCCGTGAGATCGTTATCATTCCCTTTCACGGAGGGTCTTCGAGCAGCGTGGGTTCAAAGTATCTCAGGTTCTAAGAACATGGTGGGGCCCCTTGCCCAGCGATGGGGCCCCAGACACATCCCCTTGCTCCTCCAAGCCTCAATTTCCTTGCCTGGTCATTGGGTGGAAAGGTGATCTCACCTGCACAACCCCTGGAGACAGAGGCAGAGGGACCAGGAGGCAGGGCAGGCTGTGCAAATTGGGGTTCTCTTTCCTTTGAGGGGGCCACAACTGAGTCCGTCCAGGATGCCGGCATGACTAGGGCCACGGCTGAAGGCAACAGCGCTGCAGAGGGGCTCCCAGCTCCCGCAAACGTGCACCCTGCCCGGAAGCAGCTCAGGGCATTCCTGCAGCGGCTCTTGAGGGAGCTCCTGCTGGTGGCCCCCAACACCAAGCAGTGGCAGCCACTGGAGGAGCTCCTGGAGGTGGGTTGGGAAGGAACTTGCGTGGGCCTGGGGTCTGCAGGAGAGGCCTGGGTGCCCTCACTGGGTGAGTGAGGGGATGGCGAGACTGAGGGCTGGATTCCCAGGCGAGCTCACCCAGCCGTGGATGCTAGTGGGTGGTGGTGGAGAGCGTCCCTAAGATGCAGTGACGTGGCGACTGGCGATAGACAGGTGACAGCAGGTCTTAGCCAGGTGCCCTAGAAACAGATCCAGAGGCAGGGATATTGGGGAAGCAAAATACAGCGGAGTGCTCTTGGCAGAAGGGGAGGGAGAGCGGGGCAGGGGAGAAGCTGGCTGGGAAGTGGGCTCAGCTGGAGGCTGGCTGCAGCCTGGTCCCCAGGAGAGTGAGTGCCTTCCACAGTGGACCCTCTTGGGGCACCTGCCAGGTGCTCATCACCTGTGGGCACCTCTGATGCCCTCTCATCCTGGGAAGTGGGCAGCACCTCCTGGGTGAGGCAGCTCGGTGGGCAGTGGAGAGCTGTCAGCAGCGGGGTTCTTGGGGCACTGGCCAGTTGGGAGTCCCCAGTGGCTCCTGGCAGCATCCTACTGCGGGGCCTGGTGGACATGGTGGCCATGCAGCTGCCATCTGAGTCCTGTGCTCTGCCCCCAGGCGCCTCCTGACTGCGCCACCAGCCAACAGAGGCGAGACTTCCAGTCGGAGATGCTGCTCTCCACCATGCAGATATTTCACTTTAGGAGTGACGGCAGCACACCGATGCCCAGAGGTGAGTGCGGGTGATATGGCTGCTGGCAGCTCAGGTGTGCCGTGTTGGTCGCTCACCCCAAACCTCAGGGGTGATTGAGTGGCAGCATGGCGGGGGGCTCGAGGAGCCATCTGGTGCAGCCTCTCCACCATGGCCTTCGGCACATTTAACCCCAAGGAAGGGATGATAGCTACTTTACATACCACCTGGACCACTCTGAAAAAGTTCTTCCGTCTTCTGAGCTGAGATCAGTTCTACTTTAGCCTCAGAAGGATTGTGACTTCTTCCGAAAAGGTAAGTCACGATATCAGTTGGAATTGGCATTCTTCCATTCAGTGTCTTACTCTTGGCGCCTCCTGCCCTGGCACGGAACAGGTGCTCAGCAGATGTTCCTGAAATGGTTGACTCTGGATGACGATGGAGGTGCCCCTAAAAATTTAAGATGGAGGCTTTAATCAGGAGACTCAGTGCCAGGGCAGCTGGGCCTTCTGGACCTGCGTAAATAAAAGCCTTGCCTGTCATTTCGAGCTCAGGAGACCCTAGTGACGTGATTCCAGGCTCCTCTAGCCCCATGTGGCAGCAGCCCTGACTCTGGTGCTTCCTGAAGTGTGGTGGGGTGGCAGGGCATGTTGACTTAGGGGACCCCCAGTTCTGGGCTCTCACTAGAGGGCTGGTGGCTCTAGACGAGCACTTGACCCCGGAGAAACGGACAATGATTGTGGCCAACTCGTGGGGTGGTTATGAGGACTGGATGAGGCTGTGGCTCAGCTTCTGTGTGGTGCCGCTTTATCCTCTGCCTAGCAGAGGGGAGGCTGCTGGCTTCCTACACACCTTCACATTTGCCTAAGCCCCCCAAATTACTCCCACCCTCAGTCTAAAAATGGCCACTGGAAAAATGCTTGCCCTTGCTTGGTCTCTCCTCACAGGTCAGATTATTCAAGGTCAATTTAGTTCAAATAAATGTGCATTCATTGGGTATCTAATGTGTACGAGACTCCGTGTTAGGAGCAACGGGGTACAGGGCAGTCAGTTACCAAGAGGGGTTCAGAGACTTTTGTAGAGAGAAAGCTGGTCAGACGCTGCTGATGTCTCCCACTCTGTCTCCTCACCCCACCCCAGGTGGCGACGAGCCCCAGCCGCCTTCCGAAGGTGCCACTGCTCCTTCGCTCACCAGCATCTCCTGCTTCACCCAGAAGCTGGTGGAGAAGCTGTATGGGGGCAAGTTCACGGCGGACCCCTGGCACGTCCTTCTCTTCATCACGGAGCACATCATGATGGTGAGGGGAGTGCTCGCCTGCTGGCTGACCGGCCACTGTCCCGGGGTCCTGGTGGCCTAGCAGCCTCCCTAGTAGTTGAATCTGAGACGGGGTGGGAGGAAGGGGAGGAGCAGGTGGCCCCAGGTGATGCCTGGCAGCTGGGGCCTGTGACCTCATGCGGTCCACATAAGCTCGGCTTCTGTGATTTGGAGCCTCAGCCCCTGAGCCCGCACCGCCCTGGACTCTACTTTCCTCATTTGGGCTTTTGGTGCTATTGTTGGCTTAACCCTAATTGTGGTTATTCCTTATCCAAAGAAATATGAGCAGGGAAAGGGCCAAACAGGACTTTATCTTCTAAAACCTATTTCGTTTTCTTCCTTGCTGTCTGCCTCCTTCTGTCATAAGTGTGCCTTCCTGAAATCAAGGCAAGAGTCTATTTTTACCTAGTCTTATTATTCTTACCTGTGTGCTCTGTCTCCAGATGAATCGATCTTTGTACATATCCATATATACAAATATGTGCTTACTGACGCCGTCCTGAGTGTGGGTGTGTATGTGTATGTGCGCACAGAATAATACGATCTCAAAATTTTAGAGTTGAAAGGGGCCTTTGTTAAATCTCGACTTGCCATTGAACACTGAGAACCTTTCCTGACAAATGACCATCCACTCTTTACTTGATTCCTCCTCATGATGGGGAGCTCCCTATGGTACCAGGTAGTCCCACTTCCTGGAGCAGCTGTAATTGTTGGAAAGTGCATTCTCTTACCAATCTGAAGTCTGCCTTCAGCAACTTTTGCCA
>PVKY010007982.1:0-14453 GCA_004027775.1 Bradypus variegatus
CGTGTTGCCAGGGAGATTTCCACCCCTGGGAGTCATGTCCCACATAGGGTTTCCCTTATTTTTGAAGGATGGTTTTGCCAGATAAAGAATTTTTGGTTGGCAGTTTTTTCTTTCAGTACCTTAAATATATCATACCATTGCCTTTTTATCTCCATGGCTCTTATGAAAAACTGGCACTTTGTCTTATTGAGTGTCCCTTATGTAATGAATTGCTCTTTATCTTTGGCATTTGACATTCTGATTAGTATGTGTCTTGGAGTCAGTCTATTAGGATTTATTCTGTTTAGAATACATTGTGCTTCTTGGACATGTATATTTATATCTTTCATAGAAGTTGGGAAATTTTTGGTCATTATTTCCTTAAATATTCTTTCTTCCCCTTTCCCCTTCTCTTCTACTTCTGGGATACCCATGATGCATATGTTTGTGTGCTTTGTTCTGTCACTCAAATCCCTGAGACATTGCTCATTTTTTCCATTCTTTTCTCTATCTGTTCTTCTGATTGTATGATTTCGATTGCCTTGTCTTCTAGTTCACTGATTCTTTCTTTTGTCTGTTCAAATCTGCTGTTGTATGCCTCTAGTGTACTTTAAATCTCCACTATTATACCTTTCATCCCCATAATTCCTGTTTCTTATCATACTTTCAAATTCTTCTTTATGTTCAAACATTGTTTCCTTAATATCTTTATCTCTTTATGTATATTTTCCTTCATCTCCTTGAATGATTTAGAGATTTGTTTGAACTTCTTTAATTATTTGTTCCAAATTCTGTGTCTCCTCTGAAGTTTTAATTTGTCCCTTGACTGAGCCATATCTTCCTGTTTCTTAGTATGGCTTGCAATTTTTTGCTGATGTCTGAGCATCTTATTTTCTTGATGAGTTAAATCTGAAGATCAGTTTCTTCCTCTTGTCTACAGTTTTTGTTGATTGGCTTTGTGTTAAGGCTCTTCTTTGAGGCTTGGTCCAACTTATTCTAGATCTTTAGAATAGCCCTTGTTTAGCTGATCATATTGTCTCAGCTCTTCATCTGATTCTTGCCCTGGATATATGGTACGATTTTTTAAGATTGCACTTTTTATGTAATTGTTTGACCTCTAGGGGAAAGCTTCCTTTCCTCTGTTTTTTTTTTTTCCTCTGGGATTCTTGATCTGTTCTGCTTGTTTTGGTGCAGAATTTTCTCTCCAGCTCCTATTATTTGTTAAAATTCTCTCCCTCACTCAGTTCCCCTTTTCCTTACACTTTTCGGTTCTGGGACCCTCCCATCTTACAGCAGTTCAGTTTAACCTCTCCTGCCCCCACCTTTTTTTTTCTGTGAGGTTTTTTTGTCTCAAGTTTTTTCCCCATTAGGGTGTCCTGCCCTGGGGAGCCAGGTGGTATCATATCAGAAAGGTGGGTCTCTCCAGAAAAGTCCATTTTGCATTTATGTGGTCCAGCCAACAAAAACTGGATTGATCGAGTGTACCCCTTACCAGCTGCAGTTTTGCTGTTTCTCTCTCCCTCTTCCTCCTCCCCTCACCCTCCTCTCTCACTCTCTTTCTTTCTTTCTCCCCCTTCCCCTGGGGGTCCCTTTTGTATGCAGCACTCCTCAGTGGCTTGTGTTCTACCCTGGGTCTCTTTGAAGATGGGTCCCTGTGCCTGGATTTGTGCACGGTTCTAACTTGCTGCTGTGAGTGCCTCTATACCCCATGTCCCCAGCAGGAGGTGGGAAGGATCCAGGCCGCTGCATCTGACCAACTCCCAAGCTGTGTAGACCAAGTGAAGGGGGAAGGGAAGAGGACTGGCGTTCTGAAACAGAAGTTTCCTATCTGATTTTTTTTTCTTTTTCTTCAATTCAGCATTTGTGGAGTGCTTCTCCAATCTCTACCATCCTCCAGAGCTCTGAGCAAGTGGAATTTTTCCTTTTACTTCCTGAATCAGTGAGAAGGTTTTTCAGGGGATGTCTTTTGTTGCCATGCTAATTATATCTGTCCTTGTTCTTTTTAATAGCTAATTTTTATTCCTTATTTTGGGTGTATAAAATTTATTTATGATTTGCCCTATTGATGTCATTTAAAGTAACCTCATTTTCTGCTATGGTAAATAATGCTGCAGAAACTTCTGTGTGTACATGTTTGTGGCACACCTGTGTATGCATTCTTTGTGCACCTGTCATAATAAAACATTCAACTGAAATTTATTGATGGATTGCTTTATCCCTGCATTATTCAAAGCACGGCATATATTATCTCATTCCATTTTTATAATAATTAAGAGTTAAGATCTATTATATGTAAATGGAAACTGAGACAAAGAGAGATTAAGAAACTTGCTCAGAGTCACATGGCAACCCAGAAGATCTGGCTCCTAACCCCTAATTGCTCCAGTGTTCCTATAGAAATACTCACCTTCTTCCTCCCTTGTAATTTGCATTTCCTTATTAGTGAGTTTGAATGTGGTTTCATATATTTATTGCCATTACATTTCTTCTTCTAAGGATTGGCCTGTTCATGTCTTTTGGTCATTTTCCTACAGTGTTGTCTTCTCATCAAATCACCAAAGATGTTTATTGATTATGGCTATTGACTCTTTGTTATGCTTTATCAAATATTGTTTCTAAGCCTTTTGCTTACATTTTCATTTCGTTTTATTTTTAAATAATCAAGCTTTGCTTAATGGATTAGAGTATAAGGAGGGTTTTTACCACCTTCAAATTAAAAATATGTTTTTCTACATATTATTCTATTACTTTTAATTTTAGTAAAGTTTTGATATTTAACTCATCTGGGATTTATTTTTGTATTTGTTGTGAGATAAAGATGAAATCTTTTACTCCCAATAACATCCATAAAGTCCATTTGTGAAGTGTGCATTCTTTTATTTTCATGGTTTGAAATACCACCATTGTGCAATGCAGTATTCCCTATGTCTATGGATTGCCAGTTCATTTGGAATGTTCTATTTGTCTAGTCCTGCACCATCACACTTTTTTTCATAATGCCATAAAAATGTGTCTTTTTATGACAAATTGTCTCTGTCAGATACTCCAGTCTTAAATTATAAAAATAATGCAAATTTATGTGTTAACAAATACAAATAGTTTAGAAAAATATACAGTTATGGTGGAGAGAATAACGCCTCCCTCTCCACCTTCAAGGTATCCAAGTCCTACTTCTTGGAACTGGTGAATGCTACATTACAATGGCAGAGAGAAATTAAGGTTGCAGATGGAATTAAAGTTGCCAATCAGCTGACCTTAAAAGAGGGAGAGTAACCTGGATTATCCAGGTGGTCCCAGTGTATTCTCAAGGGTCCTTTAAAGTGAAAGAAGGAGGCATGTGGGTCCATGTCAGAGTGATACAATGTGACACAGACTCGACCAGGCATTGCTGGCTTTCAGATGGAGGAAGGGGGCCACAAGCCAAGTAATATGGGTAGCCTCTAGATGCTGAAAAAGGCAAGAAAATGATTTTTCCCCTAGAGCTTCCAAAAAGAAAGAAGCCTGCCAATTCCTTGATGATAGCCCGGTGAGGCCCAGTTTGGATTTCTGATCTTCAGAATGTAAGATAAGTTTTTGTTGTTGTTGTTTACATCATCAGGTATGTAGTGAGCTGTTACAACAGAAATAGAAAACCATTACAAAGGTGAAAAGTAAAATCCTTCGCTCCGTTTTCTTCCTCCTTACACTCAAGGTCCAGTCCCAAGAGGTTATAACGCTAAACAGTTTGGGGGGGGGTGGCACTGCAGAAATTGTGACCCTGTAGAAAGTTTTATACTGTGTTTTGATATTTAAGGCAAGCCCCCTTTCTTTTCTCAAAAAACTATTATCTGTTCTCACACATCTGCTTTTTCTGATGAACATTAGAATCCTTTTGCAAATTCCATTTTTAAAATTCATTGGGAACATATTGAATTTATAGATTTATTTTGGTGTAGGGGAGGGTATCTTTCTAATCCTGACCCCTATTCTTGTGATATGCCACAATAATAGTTAATAAATATTTGTTGCATGTTAAACTTTTGTTTTATTTTGTTTCTTTTTCTTTTCTTTTGTTTGAGAAGAGGGAATAAAGTACATGTTAGTTTTATTTCTAAATTTTGTTATTGTTCCAGTTCTAGTCTCTACCTATTATTTATTTATATATTTTCTTGTAATGATCTATTTTAATTAAACTTTCAAATTTATCTTTGAAAAATTGTACATAATATTTTCTTGTAAAATCTCCCCATATTTGTAATTATGTTCCCTTTCTTATTCAAACTGCTTTATTTTGGTTTCTCTATTTTTTTTAAAAGCCAAATTTAATATGAGATTTGTTTATTTTAAAATGTTGATATTAAACACACCAGCAGGCCAGATACCACCCATAGGCTACTAGTTTGTGAGCTCTGAATGTGCTCTGCAAATCACTATTAAAAAGTAGGTTTATTTTTGCAAAGTATAAATGGTTGTTGTCATTTCTTAAGCCAAATAGTAACCAAAAGAGATAGCTATGAACCAAGACAATTCAGGAGACACTATATTTAAAATTTTGTTGGATAATGTTAACATAATCCAAGAAGAACCAAACTGAAATTTGAGGACTTCCTCAGCTTGATTTATTTATCTATTTATTAATTATGTTTAGGGGCAAAATTTCTACTTTTTTTTTAAATCATTTTTTTCTCTACTTTTTTCATTGTCAGCCTTTCCAGAGTTTTATTTTATTAGTCTTTTCAGAAAAAAAAAAAGTAGTTTTTGGTTTTTTCAATTGCTTCATTTCTCTTTTGTGTTAATTTTGTCCTTTTACTTTTTTAATGTTTGTATCATGGACCATTTCTGTCCCTTGGTTGAATGACTAGCTTGCTTATTTTAAAATCTTTCTTGGTTTTTAATACATGCTTGAAGGCTAGACATTATTCTCTGAGTTCTGTTTGGTTGTGTCCAGTAATTTTTATATGTAATTCTTTCATTGTCTTTCATAGCTGAATAATCCATAATTTTACACTTTCATTCTTTTCTAACAAAAGTGCTATTTTGAAAACTAAATAACATATCTAACTGCTTAGAGTAGTTTTTATGGGGTGGCTTTGAGGGAAGACTATCCTTTTATTGTTCATTTCTAGTTTTGCTTCGTTGTAGCTAAAGAATGGAACCCATATGAGTTCCACTTTGGAGACTATATTGAGGTTTCCTTTGTAGTCAAATGCAAAATTACTTTTTGTAAACATTCCATGCATGTTTGAAAATATGTGTTCCAGTTTGCTAATGTTTCCATTGTGCAAAACACCAGAAATGGATTGGCTTTTATAAAGGGGGTCTATTTGTTTTCAAAGTTTCAGTCTTAAGACCATAAAAGTGTCTAAGCTAAGGCATCAGCAATAGGGTACCATCACGGAAGAATGGCCAGTGGCATCAGGAACAGCTCTGTTGACTGGGAAGGCATGTGGCTGGCATCTTCTTCCTTTGCTCCCAGGTTGTGTTTCAAAATGGCTTTCTCCCAGGACGTTTCTCTCTAATTTCTCCCAGGCAAACTCTGGAGTAGCAAAAGTCTACTTTCAATGGCTATCTTCAAAATGTCTCTCTTGGTTGCAGCAAGCACTGAGCTCCTTCTGTCTGAGCTTTATAGGGCACCGGTAAATTAATCAAGACCCACGCTGAATGGGTGGGGCCACACCTCCATGGAAATAATCTAATCAAAGGTATTACCCACAGTTGAGTGGGTCACATCTCCATGGAAACAACCTAATCCAAAGATTCCAACCTAATTAACACTAATATGTCTGCCTGCACAAGACTTTATTAAACAAAATGGCGTTTGAGGGGTTTACATCCAAACCGGCATAACATGTATTCTCTCTTTAGGAATAAATATCATAATTTGCTTATTAAATCAAATTGTTAATTGTGTTCTTCAAGTCCTTTGCATTCTTATTTTCCATTTACCTCATCTGTCAGTCTCTGAGAGCTTGTGGCTTTCATAATTTCTCCTGTATTTTCAATAATTTAATTTTACATATTTTGGTGCTTTGTTTTTTCATGGAGTAGACTCTTGTTTCTACTGTGTCTTCTTGGTGGATAGTACCTTTAGGTGATGCAACATTTCCTTCTTTGTTCCCTTTGATTACAGTTGGAAGCCTTTGCTGCTCAATATGTTGCTCCTTCCTGTATTAGACTTACTAGCAGAGCTGCCTTTTGCTCTTCTTTACCCCACAACCCCCACCGCATTTGTTGAAGAGTCTGGAGTTATTTCCGATTTACATGCTTCTCCCTCTGCTCCCAGTTCACAAGCAGTGAGCCTTCCCCAGACATTCTTCTCTATCTGGTCAGCAATTCTCAGCAGCAAACACCACAGCTACAACCCACTGTGGGTGAGGAGTGGGGTCCAACAGGGCTGGCACTAGGGTGAGTCAAAGCCAGCCCCTGTGGCACACAATTTAAGGAGATTTCACTGTCAAGGTGATGCAAGGTCGTTCAGGTCTTTCAAAACTCTGAGAGTGAATAACTCTAAATTTCTGCACACTGGAAGCCTCAGCCACCTCACTCTAGTCTTGCTTCTGCCCCAGGCAGGCCTTTCAGTGATCACAAAAGACTCAGTGCCCCATCTTGTTCTTTCATATTTGTCATCTCTGAGTTTGCATTTTCTCCATTCCATGTCCATAGTAGCTGTGTCTACACCTGCTTGGATTGTGGATAACTCTGGTATTTCAATTAATCTATTTCTGTCTTTTTTATTTTTTCTTTCATCAGTGTAACAGTGGTGAAATAGTTAACAATGCATCAGCATTTAAAAGCTTCATAAAGAAAAACAGAAGGTCTTTCCTTCACCCTTCTTCATTTCTTCCTGCTCTTCAGAGGCAGCTATTTTCAAAATGTTTAGCTATTTCTTCCATCATTTGCCTTCATGATTCTTAATAATATGATTTCTGCTATTTCTTTGAGTTATCAATTATAGATGTTTTATTGACTTCTGCTCATGACATATGAGTATTTAGCTTTGTTATAGTCCCATCTCTATTTCTCCTACTTTATCTCTCTAATATAATTATTTTGTAGTTCTTGGTTAAATGATTATTCAATAATAGGATTATTATGCCCTGCCATTGTAAATAATGGCTTCTGCTGGGCAAAATAATGTACTATGATTACTTATACTTTCTTACTCATTTTTAAAATGTTTTTCTTGTCATCAATAATGATTTTGTTTTTCTGTTCAGTTAGTTTCCATATGTTCCATCAAATCTTTTATGGACTATCAATATTATTTCCTAAACAGTCATATGTATCAGATTATAATTTATCAATTCTCTTTTGTGTATTTGGTTTTTCTTTTCTAAGGACCTCTCTTAGGGAACCTGCTTTTCCCTTTCTCCAGTTTGGATTGATTGCTTTCTCACTCTGTCACTGCTGTAATCCTGAAACTTCTTTTTATGTTTTCTTTTATTGGACTTCCTGTTTTCTTGGTTTCATATCTTCCTCTTTCTTGTTTCTCATTTTCATGGAGCACATCCTTCCATGACTTTCTAAAGAAATACGCTATGGAAACAAAATCTTCTTATCTGAAAATGTCTCTACTGTAGACCTCACACTTTTCCAAGAGCATATCTTATTCTCTTATTGTTCCTGTTCTGTAACAGTCTGTTCTTATTTCAAAGACATAGTATCCTCTCTATTTCTCTGAAGTTATCAATACTATGATTTTAAGCACTGATTTATTTTGTGTTTTGCATAGTCTGTTTCCACCAGATCCCATTTTTCTGGTTGATTAGGTCTTTCTCTCTCATGTTGTTGGCTTTTCTCAAACATTTTATTTTCATTGTCTGTAATATTTAAGATGGAGGTAGTAAAATGCAGATTGGGAGCTCTGTGTACCTTCGTGCAGCTTCATAGTGGAATGTTCAAGTGGCATGCCAGTCTTGGCTCTGGGGGGACACTTGAGTTTTTGGATCTGGAGATCTCTTCTTTAGGTTTGGTTCTCAAGAGATGAACCCTTCAGTGTCCTATTTGAGAGGCTGACTTGGCTGCAGGCATTCTGGAAGTGAGGAGGATGCAGGGGGTAGAGAGCTCTCCATTCAGCATGCTCCGTTTTTAAGCCTACATTAGATGAACCAGGGCCATAACATTCTTGTATCTGAAACATCTCAGAAGAAGTGCTTTGGGGGTGTGTGAAGAGTGAGTGTGGCCAGGGGAAAAATGGACTAGTTCAAAGAAAATCCTCCACTTGGGGTGAAATCCTGGCCAAGAGGCCTGCTTGGGTCCCGTCAGCTTTAAGATGAATAGCAGAACCCCAGAAGCAAGGGGCAGCCCTCAGACCCAGAGAAAAGACCTTGTTTTCTGAGTGCTCCCTGGTGCTGAGAACTTAAAGTTTTGTTGTGAATCTGCAGTACCGAGGAGTTGTATCCCCCTGTGCGCTGTGGAGCACTGAGTCCCGGATGAGAGTGAAATGAGTCCAGTGTCAAACTCGCCTCTTTCCTCTATCATTCCTCTGCCAGAGCTGCACCCTCCTGGAGCTTGCATCCCTAAGGGAGAGAGACTGCACAAGGGTAGGTAGAAAACGGGGTCTTTCAGATTGAGGTAAGTTCCCAGCCCCCCTGCCAGCCCCAGCTCGGCTGCTCAAGTCCCTCCGGCCCGCTGCTGGCCTGGTGGTGGTTGTCGGTTGTGTCGGTGGCCCTCCTCTGTATGTGGGAGCCCTGGGGCTGATGTGGTTTGTAAGAGCTTCAGGAGCAGTTTCCACCGCTTGGAGAGTGGTGCTCTTGCACTGCTGTATATGCAACGAGCCGCTGCTCCAGGAACACGCCCTCGTGGAGAGGGCCAGGCAGCACAGACTGGGGGCTGGGGACCCAGGAGCCCACCGGCTGACCCAGGAAGGAAGAGAAACAGGGGCCCCGTAATAGAGCTGTTTTTTTTTCTCCTGGTCTTAATCCATGCCAAGCAAAAGAGACGAATGGGACTAAATTGCTTAATTACCTATTGTAATTAGTATACAGCTTAGAATTTCTTCACCTATTAATAGCTTGAATTCCAAGGAAAGGGGCCTTGTGGGGACTGGCTCGGAACAAACCAATTAACAAGGTTTCCATGGGAAACCAACTCCCCATCCCTCTTAGTGCCCACCAATTCTTTCTTTTTCTGAGTTTAAGGTTACCCGAGTGGCAATTTTTCAGTCATGAAAACCTCTGAGACATCTTGTGATTTGGGTCTGATCTGCCTCAGTTTCATTACAGAGAGTATTCTAATTAAGTTAATACATAGCTGAGAAGGCTCTGAAAGTTGCTGGGGGGCTTGTGC
Source organism: Bradypus variegatus (assembly GCA_004027775.1). Classification (NCBI taxonomy): domain Eukaryota; kingdom Metazoa; phylum Chordata; class Mammalia; order Pilosa; family Bradypodidae; genus Bradypus; species Bradypus variegatus. The sequence continues at coordinate 9,247 of PVKY010007982.1, forward strand.
TCTCAGAGTTCAGTGGATGAGGGACAGGGTGACCTGTCTCTGCATGAAAGCTTCTGGAAGGAGGCATCTTTGACTGCGGATGTCGCTATGACATCCCCAGACGCTGTTGCTGATGGCCTTTGCCTGATCTCCTGGTTCCCTTTCCAGCCTTTTAGGTTTTCTCTCTGCCTAAGGACTCTTGTCCTTCAGGTCTCAGCTTAACTACCACCTCCTCAGAGAGACCCACCTTGATCTCATTGCTCTCAAACGTGTGGTCTCTCCTCCTCTCTAAGTTGCAAGCTCCGTCTTGTATTGCTCTTCTGGCACCTGCTTGATACATATTTGTTGAATGAGTAGACAAGATTAACCAAAGCAGGTCTAGATTGTTTTAGCCTGGAGGAAGCATGACATTTTCCTTCTGGCTGGCCTGGAGGAAGCTGCCATCAGTCACACGGCAGACCTGGGACCTGGTAAAATTGGGATCTACATGGAGAGAAAGATTCCACCTGCCCTTCTCTCCTCCATATCTGTCTTCCACCTGTGGTGACTGAAGCGTGTACAGACCAGTACTCTGGGGTTGGAGGTTGATTCTTAATGTTTATAATAAGAGCCCACATTTACTGAGCATTAACCTTGTGCCAGGCACTTGTGTTACATGTGTAACATGCATGATCTCATTTAATTCCTCTAATGAGGCAGATATTGGCCGTTATTCCTGTTTTTACAGATGGAGAAGCTGAGGCCTAAAGAAGACGGGTTACTCACTGAAGTTCATGGGATTTGTGAGTGAGAGAACTAGGCTTGGACCCAGGTTTGTCTAATGCCAAAGCTTCTGCTCATGACAGCTGTGTTCTGTGGTTTTCTAGGGCATTTTCCTCCCTCTGTATTTCAGCATCACAGACTCACTGCCTGGGTCACAACACCTAGAAGAAGGTTGTCTGGTCCAACTCCCCATGGGCACTGAGGAGAAAGTGTAAGCCTGACATTTTTAGCCACCAATCATTTGCAAAGTGAGCCCTGTCATTTTGCAGTAGATTCCTCCATGAAATAGCAGGACTAGAATCTGCAGTTTACCAAGGCAAAGAGGAGCACAAAAGCTGGCCCCAAATCATTTTTGGCGATTGCATGTAGCTCTCTGTCATAAGATAAAGCTATATTCTGGAGTAACTTGAACATGTATAGTGCTTAGCCTGAGAAATATACCTTGGGGACCTACACTGACATATATTTCCTCTGACTTACAATTAATGTAAAACACTCTAATATTGCAGTGGTCAGCTTTCCAAATCCCCTGTGCAACCAGGTTGTAGATTCATGGAACAATGTGGAATGAAAACAGCAGGAAGTGGTTCTAAGTCTCACTCTATTGTAAAAATTTGGACCAAAATAACAAGACCTTTCTCCCTTACTCTTACCCCCAAGCTCGTCTACTCCCATAGGTCCTTGGGTTTGAAAAGATTTGAGTACAGGGAGAGTGCCATTGAATTAAGTGGATTTCACATCCTGCTGATGTTTTCATAGCTGCCACATGTGGCCCAGTGTTAAGTAGCTGAACATTTCACCTTGCTGGCAGCCAGAGTCTGCCCTCACCCCCTATGGAGCACTTTCTGACTTCAAAAAGCATTCCGCGGGGTTGCAGAGGAGAGGAAATGTGGGAGAGGGTTACCACTTACGTTGCCTGGATTCATTTTCTATCTTTGTGCTTTCTGGTTATTAGAGCCATGCAGGAGACCAGAGGGCAGAGGAATTTGAGGGCTTTCTCTAGATAAAGTGCCAGAAACCCTGGCATTTGAACGAGAGATTGCATTCTCATAGAAGAAACATTTTTCATGCACAATTAAATATAGTTTCAATTGAGAAGGATATGCAAGGTATGCTGAATGAGTTACAGAATGCCTTGTTATTTATAAAAGCTCATCTTGCCTTAGCTCTCAGGAGAAAAGCAGTCACTTGGAGTATTTCCCACAGTATGGCAGTTGTACTGGTGGTAGGCAAAGCGAGGCTGAGAGGGTACTGCTTACAGAGTGGCAGAACAAATTGTGCCACTCGCATACTCTCACTGTGCACAGCTGGAAAGCATGAATGAGGCTGGGATAAATATAAGCCAGCTGGCCACCCCCTGATTTGGGAGGTCTTTATGGTAGCTAGACTGTTGAATTTTTGAATTTTTTTTTCTTTTGCATGCTAGAGTTTCTCAGAGCTGGAAGGGGCCTTTATAGCCTTCTAGATGGTTTTCTATATTGACAACAAAGACACATAATCCTTGTGTTCTGCCTTGGATTTTGGATAAAAATTGAAAGTAATATAATACTTGCTTTTTTTAAATTTGCAATCTTTGGGCAGAATTTTTAGCACAATAGGTTACTGAATGAGCCAACTTATTCCAACCAATCTAATAGAGATTTTATCATAAATTGTTAGATAATATCACAGTACTAGACTGATTTTTATTATAAAATGTAGTCAGTCAACAGATAGTTATTGCACATCACCATGTGTCGGGAAGTATGCTGGATCCCATGGGCTCCATGTATTTTATGATGAAATGACTAATTTAGAACATTGAAGACCCTCTTCTGTTTTCCTACTGTAGCTGACACACTATTGAGTCTTGAATACTACTTGTTTATGATCATCTGGGGGAAAGGTGGGTGGGACCCCCTCAGCAGAGCCTGCTCTTTGAGTTTTTCCAGTGGTGGTGCTGAGCTCAATGGATTTGATCAGGTCTCCCTGTCTCTGTCTTTCTCGGTCTCTCCCCTCTAACTAGTGTGATGGACCATGCTAAGAACTGAGCTGGAGGGTCCTCTGTGTGAAGTTAATTGGCCCTTTTGGGGCTTACACCCAGATTCTCTGACTTCCCCAGCACCTTTCTCTAAACACTGGGCTTGGCACTTAGGATGTGAATGCTAGTTGTTAATCATTAGGAGTGGCTTTCTCCAGTGGGGTGGCAGTGGGGAGGGTAGCTTTGGCTTCTTCATCAGCACTGACTCACTCTTACAGTGTGAGCTTTGGTGCTTAGCATAGAAGCAGTGAACTTTGGGCATGATGAGGTTGAGCAGCAGAGCCGGGAGCTCTTAACCTGCTGCTGGCTTCACGTCCCAGGGGACAGCTCAGTGGGCAAGACAACCTATGACCTAGTCTATGCCACAATAATATGCATGTATCAAGGGTTAAAAAGGAACTTCAGGTTATGAAGCCATTGATACAAATGCATGGGCCACAGACATTTCTTTTGTTGGCAATGAAAAGCTATCATGGTGACTTTGCTGAAGAAGGACTTGTTTGGTTTAGTCAACTTGCATTTTAGAGCAACCTGAAAAGTGATCCAGCTAATGGGTTTTGTCAGCTCAAACCAAAATGTTTTCCTTATGTTCTTAAATAACAAAGGTTAAATGTCATAAGAAATATATGCATAAAGAAATTTATGTTTTAGTGAATTCAGAACTGCCAATTTAGTGTATTGAAATACATCCAGTATGCACAATAGCCTGACTATTTGATAGGTCTTATACTTAAAAAAAAGAGGGTCAGAGGGGCCCATTAACCAATTTCCAGATCCAGAATAGTAAACATGCGGCACACTTACTGCTGTCCTTGTCCTCCCATGCCCAGACAGCTGTCCATAGCCAGTGGGGCACTCTCTTCTACTGAGTCCAGATGTGGCCTCAGGACCTTCCTACACACAAAATTCCAAATCAAGTGATTGGAATTGGCCCTTGGGATAAAATTTATATGCCAGTTCTGGTCTAGGTAGACACATTCAAGAAAATTTCAGTGTATTTCTTCTTCCTTCTTCTTGTCTTCTTCTTTCATTCTGTTTTCTTTCTTCTTTGGATTACTGTCAAAATGGTGTCAGTTTTCACCATAGACTTACTATACATTCTCTGGTAATTACAAGGAAAGGAACTTTCCAAAGTTATGTACAGTTTTGACTTGGCAGTATGATGCAATATACTGGGAACTGACTTTTAGCCAGTATTCGCTAAAACTTATTAGTTTGAAAAATCAACTATATTTGGTCTTTTAATTAAAGTTTCATAAAAAATTATTGATTAGCTAAGAAACATTGTTCAGATTATGTTTTAATACCTTAAGACCCATGTCCGTTAAGGCAAGACAAAGGTTGTGTGTGTGTGTGTGTCTGTGTGTCTGTATCTTTCTGCCAATATTCACAACTGAACAGACAAAACACCCACTAATAGTAAAACCACTTATTAGGTACTTACTGTCTGCCAGGTACCGTACTAATCATTTTAAATGCATTGAAGCCTCACAACAATTTTGTAATAAGGATATTATCGTTATTGCCATTTTAGAGATGACGAAATCAAGGTTCAGAGAAGCTGAGTCACATGCCCAAGCCTGATGACCTTCGTGTAGCAAGTCTAGCACACCACTCCCATACTCAGTATTTCTTAGTCTACTGTGTATGTCAAAGACATAATTTAGTTTATGGAGTGAATTTAAAAAGGCCTATTGAAATTTCTAGATTTCTTTCAGAAGAGGTGTATGTAGCAAGTTTGTTAGGGGATTCACTACCATTTACCAGCTGTGACCTTGGGCAGGTTACTTCACCTCTCTGATCCTTGGTTTTCTCATCTTTAAAATGGTAATATCAATAATACCTACCTTATAGGGTTGTTGTGAGGGGAAAATGAGATAATCCACTTGAAGTCCTTATTACAGTCTGAGAATAAGGCACTTTCTGAATGGGACAAAGTAATTATTTTATTGTAGCATTTGAAAGTGTTATAGATGTTGGTTATTTGGATCTATACATTACCTTAGTTTTAAATATTATCATTTTTAGGATGTTATGTCATTTTATATTGGCAACATGTCAGAGGCCAGTGTAATATGCCCAAAGGGATTTAATTCAGTGGACATGTGTCATGAATGCAATACAGCACTATAAATCAGATAGGCAATTCTGCTTTTAACACATGTTGGGCATACCAGTGGGGTTTCCTTGGAGCTACGTGACATGCAGAGCTTTTGTAGCAACTGAACAATTTTCCAGGGAGCCCTCAAAGGCCGTTAAGAGATGATAATTATTCCCTAAAAGCCCGTTTTCAAATGTTCCCACCACTAAATGGATCTGTGATCACTCTGCTTTGCTGAGGCCTAACATGGGCAATGGAGTGTCTTGGAATGAGGTTGGCCAGAACCCACATTGAATGCCCTAAGATGGCTGGCTCATCTTTCTAATACACCCTTTGTGTTCCTGG
>PVKY010007983.1:0-14455 GCA_004027775.1 Bradypus variegatus
TGGGCCACCTCTCCCACACACCTGGGCCACTTCTCCCACACACCTGGGCCACCTCTCCCACACATCTGGGCCACCTCTCCCACACACTGACCACCTCTCCCACATGCCCAGGCTCTACACAAAGATGACAAGATGGCACAGAGGGGGAGGGGGAGTGATTCAAGCCAGCAATCAGCAGCAGGAAGCACCATTTTCTACATAAACACATATTAATTGCAAAACAATATTCTTTTGGCGCTCTCTGAGGTATAGGGGGTCCAGTTTAGGGTGGCATGGATAGAAGCTGCGAAGGAAGAGCGGGAAAGGTGGCATGGAAGGGCACCAAAGAAAGCCACGGGCCCAGAATTCTGCAAGAGACAGTGGCTTTGATCTTTTGGGGGCAGGGGAGTCGTGGACTCTCCTTTGAGATGGCGAGAGCCATGGCTGCTCTCCTGTAGAGACAAAATGAGTTTCACTGCCCTCCTTTTCAACTTGTTTGGGTTAAAACTTCTGTGGCAGACAATGAATTGGAAGTCAAAAATGTTGTGGAAATAGCTATTTTTTCATAAAATGTGTTATTTATGGTAACACATAATAGGTGTGTTATCATTATATGGATTAATATTGTGTAGATTTCACTTTTAATTTCTAGAAGATTACTCCACTCTCCAGCACCCAAGCAACTTAAGTCTCAGTCTCCGTCTCTATGAAATACAAAGCAGTGGTGGCAGCAGACAGCAAAGGGACGGTCACAAAATCCAGAGTTCTCATTAAAGGAAGAAGGGATTGAAAATGAGCTAACAAGCTGGAGACAGGATCGCTCGGCCTCTGTGCAGCTACAGATGTTATTTAAGAGTTGCCGTAGAGACTTTCAAACAAAAACTAAGCTGAAGGGACGTGACCAGAAACAATACCCAAACGACCTCTAATAAAGTGTTTAAAGCAAAACATTTCACAAAAAGCATTCGGACTTTTTAAAACATACTCTGGAAACAGTACACAGGTCAAAAAACAAAACAAAACACCACCACCCATACCAGGGTGAGATCCTACAAAACTGACTTCAGAAACTTCAGAACAACTTAGCAATGATTCTACACATCCCTAAAACGTGCTTAGTCATATATTCACATATTTGAACGTTACCCTGAGAACAGCTGCTCAAAACTGAGTCTCCTCTTGTTGACCACATCATTTTCCAGCCTCCAGTTGCCCACAAGCCCACCGATGGCTCGGCCCCTAATGGGGTGCTGGGACGCAGACCAGCAGACAGGAATGAGCAGACACTTTTATTTCCAGAACATATGTGGATAAGCAAGAAGCAAAACTTAAGCTTTCCATTTGAGAGAGGAAAAAAAAGAAAAATGTACCAATACACTTCAGTCAAGTCATAGACATTTCTTGGAAAAGGTAAAGGTCAAATGGTATTACTTATAATTTTTAGCTGTAATTTGTGACACTGAAAGATACAATCTGCCATACATACTCTTGCTTGGAAACTTCCTTCAGGAGGGCTCACACCTAACCTATCCCACACAGCTAAAAATGGCCAAACCTGAACTTCACCAAGTTGTTTTCGAGATGAGGCAACAAGGTGACAGAAGTTAAGAGACCTGCGAGTGGTGACATCACTTACAGCAAAGCAGTGATCGGCATTTTTCTTTTCCAACCACCAGACTCAAATACTTTCCGCTACACCACTCAGTGTTTCAGTATCCTCTTGTCTGAGGCTTCAGCCTCCTTACAACAAAACCCACACAGCCAGACGCCCCCATAACCAAGAAGAGCTCTGCCACGCCAGCCAACTGCTCCCTGGTGCGCCGAGGACCTGGGCCACCCTCAGGCTTGTCCTAGCGTAGAAAATCAACTCTAGGTCAAACTCTTTAACACTGCCTCTAGTAGGATGATTTCCCAAACTTCTGGCTACTCTGCCCGGCACAGGTCCGTGTTCCCCACTTTTTTCAAGGCTCTGAAGCCCCAAACACGGTCACTGTTCTAACGGAGGTGAGTTCACAGACTAATTGGAGCCATTGCCGACGGTGAAGGTCAGGTAGTACGAAAAAGATATGAAAAAGCAGCATGGGAATATCAAACCTATTTGAATTGTTCAGGTTGAAATATTCAAATTAAGAGTAATGCAGAGAGACAGGAGAGAAAAAACTGCAATGACAGTTTAATTCACCGGTGCGAGTCACCCCTGTTTGCTAAGTGGGTGGAACTAGAAGTGAAGAAGCAAGATGAAGACAAAATGGTGGTGGTGGTGGAGGACAACAATAAGGGTAGGGTCAATTCAGCTGAAGCGCCTCTGCTGTATTCCTGCAAAATTAATTTACACATGGTCTGCCAAGGGCCATGCGTAATATGCCTCTGGTTTCCTTATGAGGAAGTAGCACAGGGCCCAACACTTCAGTAATTTTCAGTGGTAATTTCAAGCTCTGTAGCTCCAGCTCTTAGACAGTAGCACTAGAGAAAATACAAAAAGACAAGTGGGGCGTCACATTCAGACACTGCAGGTCACAGCCACCGAGTTTTATGCAACTCACAGTACAAGACCCAATCGCCTTAAGACACACGTGCTGTACGTAGCCGTATGATCGGTATCTTCCTGAACTACTGATGGCATTCTGAGGGTCAAATCCAACATTACCCTTCTCTGTAACCATGTTCTACCACTAAACCAGGCATAGGTGAAACTTACACACCAAAATTCCTTTGTACCCCAAAGAGCAGGAGAAAAGGGCTACATTAGCAAGAAACATTTCAGGAGCATTTGGAAGTCTTAGCAGTTGTAATGCAAGGCCCACAAACAAGACACACCCCTAACAAGTGACTAAATTTCACCAAAATCAATATAGTCAAAAGGGTTAACATGGAAGCAAGCAAGCCAAACGCAAGATGTAACTGTCTGCAGTAAGGACAGGTAGGGGCAGACTGGTACAAATAATCCCTAACTAATGACAGTTAAGAAATCTTTTCATTTCTGCTTTCTTGCTTTTGGGAAGGCAACAGATTTGCTGGAATAAGCCAACTGCTGAAGAGAAGGGAGGCTTAGGATACACAGAAAGCTAGGGAAAAGATTACCTGGGGCTACAAAATGCCTGCTGCAGATAATCACTGGATAACTGTATTTTCCCAAACAGAATTCACTCATCTAAATTTGGCCTGCAGGAAGGTGACGGACACCTACAAATTAATATCATTTGTGACAAGACCAGGGACCCTGATGATCCGGCTCTGGAAAATTACAACATTAAATTGAACAGCTTCTCCCTGCTACCATCTGACTTAAGAGGGTTCTGCTGCCTGGACCTTTAGCCCCAGCTGCTCTTTTGAGTTCAGGGATAGTGAGTCACAAGGAAGAAAAGGCCAAGTTAAGTGGTGATGGTGCAAGTCCTCTCGAGGCACAAATGTGTCAAGGACGGCCGACAACCCCACCAGGTAGACACACTTTTCAATGAGCATTCCGGCAGTTCCTCGATTGAGTGCAAAGTCAAGAAGCAAAAAAAGAAAGAGTTGGCCAATGCAGAGAGGGAGACAGACAGACAGACAGAGACAGAGAGAGAGAAAAGAGAAAGTGAAGGATGCAGATTGTACAAAAATACCAAAACTAGATATCAAGCAAAAAACAGCAGTATTAGGGAAACAGGTGCAGAGACCAGATATGAAAAGACAAATGGGCCTAGCCCAGGCCACCTTCCCCAGCAGTGGCTGAGACTGCCCAAAGGAAAACAAGAGATGTGGAGAGAGAGAATGAGCCACTGAAAGAGGCACCAGGCGGTTTCGAAAGGAAGAAAGAGAAGGCAGGAACCTAAGGCCAAAGAAACATGAACTCAAGCCCCCAAGACCAGTCTACATGGGGGAGCTGCTAAGTTTGAGGGGGGCGGTGAATGAACTTAAAAAAAAGAAAAACAGCTCCACAGATAATCACACCTTTCATAAAAACATTAATATTTTTCCCAAGTGGAATAATAAATATCTAAATAACTAAAATCAAATGATATGAAAGATGCCACCCATACGAAAATCTCATACACAGAAACATTCTAGAAGATCCTGAGTTTTATCACGTTCAGTTTTTCTATCCTAATTTAGAATACGTTCATGAAAAACAGAATGCAAATATTTGAGAACAGTTACCTCCGATTCTATCGTGTCTTGTCCTTCTCGGGAACTTTTTCCACTTTTCCCCGCTTTTGGTGACTCCTGGGACACATCAAGCAAAATCGATTAGGCTTCTCCATTTTGGGGACTGCTAAACATCAAACAAACCAGACGCAGTTCTGAAATTGATTTATGCAATTTCACTAGGGCTGATGATAGCTTTAATCAATATCATCAACAAACTCAGCATCCCACTGCTTAAGAGATACTCAAGCACATCTCCCCCTCCCCACCCCACGGAAATCCAGGCCCGCTTCGTGCTCTTCATCTGTCTTTGGGGTTGAAAACTTGAAGCAGGAAAAAGGTAAACCCGATTTTACACAGCGTTCTCGGCATTTCGAACGCCGACAGCACACCCTTTCTTCCCTCCCGCCCGCACCTCTGCGAGCGGGTGATCCGGCCGCGCCACGGAGCTGCACCTGAGGCAGGAGCACCCCCGGCCCCGGCCCCCCAAATGCAAACGCACCTCACACGCACTCGGCCGCCCGCCCGGGCGTCCCTCTGGGGAGCCCCAAATTCCGTTCCAGCACCAGGCGGGGCCGTCCCCGCTTCCCCTCTCCCCACGCGGCCACAGTCCTGCGTCCCCGAAGCCCCTGCCCCCCGCAGGTGCGAGGCCGGGCCAGCCCCTCGGCGGCCGCACCTGACCGCCGCTGCCCGGGGCGCCGGGACCCCGCGCACCCCGGACCCCAGCCCGCCCCGGGTCCCCGGCGCACCCCGGGCCCGCCTCCCTCCGCGCTCGGCCCCGCGGCCGCCGCCGGCCCAGACGCCCCTCGGGGAGCCCCGCGGCCCGGGCAGTTTCCCCCGCCGCCCCCCGCGCGGCCCAGCCCCCGCCCCGCCCGGCCACCCGGGCCCGGCACTTACTTTCTCCTTCTTGCTTTTATTAGGCATGGCTGGAGCGGGCCGCTCTCGCCGCCGGCCCCCCGCCGCAGCAGTGCCCCCGCCGCGGCCGCCGCGGCCGCCGCCGCCGCCCGGGGACTGAGTCGCTCGCTCGCCCTCGCTTCCCCTTTCCCAGCTCCCAGAGGCTGCGGCGGCCGAGGCGGCCGCGGCGGCGGCGGCAGCGGCGGCGTCTCCTCGCCCCTCCCCCGGCCCGCCCGCCCCCAGCCGGCCGCCCCGCCCCGCCGCACGCCCCGCCCCGGGTCCCGCCCCGGTCAACGGCGCCCCGCCATTGGCCGAGGCGCCCTCACGTGCCCCTAACGCTCTCCGCTCCTCCCCGCCCCCGCCGCGCCGGGTCTCGCGTGGGTCCCAGAGCCGCGGGATGGGGCGCGTGAGGCTGCGGCGAGGCCGGGCTGAGGGAGCCGGGCGAGAGTGAGGGGTGAGAAAGGCGAAGGGGAAATGTGTGGGAGCAACTGCGGCAGATCGCCTCTCTCGGTCATCGCCCCGCCCCCGCTCGCCCTGGCCTCGGCCCCGCCCCCACTCGCTTGACCACGCCCGCCTCGGTCTTGGCCACGCCCCCGCTCGCCGTGGCCACGCCCCCACGGCCTGGCAGATCCTGGCACCCGCTGCACGGATGGGATATTGTTTTAAATTTGGCTGGAGCTTACTAAGCCACGTGGGGAAACCTCTGCATTATGACCAGGAGTCACCAGATTTTCTCGACGTGTTCATATCTGTGGGGAAATGAGTTTTGCAAGAAAGAAACTTAACTTTTAATCGTCTCCTGCCGCAGCGGGCGGAACGCATGAGGGAGGAGACGCCGGGAGGCGAAGGGTCGCGCGCGCCCTCGGGGCCTCGGCAGCTGCGTGGTCGCTGAGCGGCGCTTAGCAGTCGCTCGTTCTCTCGCCCCCAGTTTTTGCAAGGCGAAGCATTTTCAGTTGCTCTGTGCTGCTCCGCGATGGGAAAGCGAAAACGCAGAAGAAAAGAAAAGAAAAAAATCTGAAGTGAAGAGTGACGTGGGAGGCCCTGACAGCAAGTTCGCGCCTGCGGGGGTCTGGACGCGCGCTCCTGGGCGGACTGGACAGCCTGAAGCTGTTTGCGCGGAAGAAACGGCTTTTGATTAGTCCTTTAAGCGGCTTAGGGTCTCCCAAACAAAGAGCTTTAAGAGATGGGGAGGCGGTGCCCTCTTTTTAATAACATCTCATCCTTACAACGAGAGCATCCCGATTAAGGCTCTGCTACGCCGCTCCGAAGACCTCGCTTCTTTCTCAAATCGACTGGTGTGGGGGCGGGGCCCCCCGAAGGATTTTTAAATGGGGACGTGGCATGCTATCATTTGCGTTTTAGAAGACATCTTTGGCACGAGTGTGGAGGACGGATGGGGTGGGGGCAAAGAAGGCGGGAGGCAAGGGGAGCACCCGCATCTAGCTGGGGTCCGGGGGCGCGCCGCGCGACCCTTCTGCGGCGGGAGGGAGATCTGCTCCGGGGACGGGGGGCGGGGGGCAGCCAGAGCCCCATCTGCTTCGGGCTTGGGCACACGGTGAATGAGGAAGGGGGAGCGTGCAGCACACGGTGAATGAGGAAGAGGGTGCGAGGGAACATGCTGTTTTCCAGTTGGGTTTGAGCTGTGTCCATAAGGTGCTGGTAGAGGTGTCCAGGCTGGGGATTGGAAAAGAGATCTGACATTCCGGACAGAAGTCTAGCTGCATGGTGTTAAAGTATTTATCAGGTCAACCTTGAGATTGAGAGAGAGTATAGATAGCAGGAAAAGTCATTACCACCCAGTGACCTTGAAACCATGGAAACAGACCTGCTCAATGCAACGGCGTGACACAGGGACCTCGCTGGCCATTGGACAGGTGTTCGCTTGTCCACGTTAGAGAGGGCTGCTCCATAGCCCGCACCAGCTGACTGATAGCTGCTGAAGGGTCACAGAGGACACTGGGTGTGGGCAGTGCACTGGGTGTGGGGTTTTACAGGAGTCTGAACGTAGACATAGCTCTTGATCAAAATGAGCTATCCCATGGGATAAAGAGACTGTGTGTGTGTGTGTGTGTGTGCACTCATGGTGGGGACTTGTGTATGTCTGTGCACCTGTGCTCTTGTGTGCATGTGCACCCTCATGTGGGGATACTCGTGTTTGCTGGCTCTTCTGTGTGTCTGTGCACCCACTTGTGTGCATGTGTGCAACACTTGTGTGTATGTGTGGGCACTTATGTGTACCTGAGTGTGCATGTACTTTTGTGTGCATCTGCATGCCTCCGTGTGTATGTGGAGGGCACTCATGAGTAAGCATGTGTGTGGGCCCATGTGTTTGTGTGTACACAGTTGTGTGTCTGCTTTTATGCATACATTCAGAAGTGAATTGTGTGCATGTGAGTGTGCGTGCTTTTGTGTGTAGGTGGAGGGCACGCATGTGTATGCATGCATGTGTGCACACGTGTTCATATGTATATGTGTGTATCATGCGTTTGTGAGTACATGTATGCATGTGTATGCACTTCATGTGTCTGTGTCTGCACACTCATGTACATGCATACATGCTGGAACTTGCCGGAAGAGAGGTGTTGATAAATAGCAGCCATGTGTTCAAGTGCTGAATTTGAGTTCTTGTCTATTCTTTGGGGTGTTTGGTTCTCACGGGGAGGAAGCAGATAGCGCAGTCAAAAGGGGTTACCTGGAAATACATTAATGAAGGGCCTGTGTACAGAGGCGTGCGAGGTCAAATGGACCGACGAGGGGGGCTGTTGGCCACAGGAAGGTCCCGTCTCCACATTCACGGGGACACAGGAGGGAATGGAGCTGCTGGACCTGGCAGGAGCCAGAGCCACTGTCAGACCCCAGGGCAGGAACTTATTTCCAAATAAGGTCCCACCCACAGCACCAGGCTGAGGACGTGCACCTGCCTCTTTGGAGGACACAGTTCAACCCCTACAGTCACCGTCTTGAAATTCTGAATATTTTTGGAATAAGGGGCCCGCGTGTCCATTTTGCACTGGACCCCACTCATCACACAGTGGTCCCGAGTCGTACCGGTAGGAGCTGTGGTGGTGGCGGAGGACGTCGTCGTTGCTGTCCTTGTCGCACCTGGCCCCGGCGCATCCTGCCCCACTTCTCCCTTCTGGGCCCTGAGCCCCGAGGGCTCCCAGAGGCAAGCGGGGGGGGGTATCCCCAGGCCCTGCCTTTGCCGCCCTGGGAGCCACAATGTGAGGACACCCAGGCATCAAACGCCGGGTGCCAGGGGCTCCTGCGGCCTTGTGGCCATTTCCCAGATTCAGGGCAGTGCTGCCTCTTTCCTTGGGGCTCCCAGGGTCTCGGGCAGAGTTTCTGGAAGAAGCGTTTCTGATGTTTACTTTCCTTAGAGCAGGAGCAGGAGGCCTTGGGAACATGTCAGAATCCCAAGGTGACTGTGGCTTATATTAAAGCTAGGCCTCCTGCTCATTGCAAAACAGGAGTCCTTATAGCCGCCCGCCAGACAGTCGTCAGCATAAGTGGTACAGGGGAGTGCCTGGCACTTGATTAGTAGGAGCTCAGAGAACACCATGACAGTAGCAGTAAAATCAGTGGCCGTGTAATCAGCAGTTGTGCATGTGCACGGGTATCAGGGACTTCAATCGGAAACAAGATAAAAATATTAAAAGCAAGTTATATTTTAATCCAACAAAGTCATTCTGCAAGCATCTCCATCAGCTGTTTCTCCTTCAGCTTTTTATTTGGAAATACTTTCCAGTTTACAAAAAGTAGTAAAATAAAAACAGGAAAAAACACCCACCCTTTATTCAGATTCACCTGTTAACATTTTATCCCATTTGCTTTATCACTTTCTTTCTCCGTCCATTTATCTATCTATCCATCCATCCATCCATCTATCTAGGATTGAATCACTATCCATCTAGGATTGAATCACACACACACACACACACACACACACACACACACACACACTCACCATGTTCAGATCTTAATCTGCATTCCTAGGGGTGAGAGCCCATCTGTAAGTAGGACCTCTGAAGATGTTGCTGTCAGTTAGGGTGTGGACTCATCTGTGACTAGCATCTTCACAGATCCTATTTAAATGACCACATTGAATCAGGGTGGGCCTCAATCCATATGACTGAACTCCTTTTAAGCACAGAAAATTGGACACAGTGGGCAGTGAAAGCCAGAAGTCAGAGAAAGCCCCAGGAGGAGGCCAAGGAGACAGATGGCATGGGACAGAGGCGGAGACACGAGCCAAGGAACCTGAAGGCTGTGCAGGTGAGCACCGGGACGCTGCAGCCCACGGGAGGAAGCACGGCCTGCCCAGAGCCCAGTGTGGGCCTCCCAGCCTCCGAGACCGTGAGACACTAACCTCCTGCTGGTAAACCAGCCCCTCGTGTGGTATTTTTCACAGCAGCCCAGGCAAACCAAGGCACCAACTAGCTACAAAATTTTTTCCTCAGCCATTTCAGAGGAAGTTGCGTATATTATGGTCCTTCTTCCTAAATACTTCAGTCTGTGTCTCCCAAGACTAGGGATATTCTCTTTTATAACCATGATACACGAATTTACTTTGATACAGTACTTTAATCTTTCACCCATGTTCCAATTTTGTCAGTTGATCTAGAATTAACTTTTATAGCATTTCCTCTTCCAGCTTAGGATCCAATCTCAAGTCAGGTATTGCATTTCATTGTCATGATTTCTACAGCCTCTCTTTGTCTTATGACATTGGACATTTTTTAAGACAACAGTCCCCCTATCCACCCCCCACCTTTTTAATAGAACAACCCTCATTGTCTGGTGTTTCCTTTGATGAGATGTGTCCTTGCACCTTTCTCAGGACAACACATCTGGAGTCATCAATGTCCATCAGCTTTTTTTTTGATGATGACTCCAGATGTTGGCCTGAGTCAAAATTATGAAGCAAAAGGAGGGTTTTTCGAGTGACCCTTGTCTCCCAGGTTTTCACCCTTTGCACATCACCTTTCCTACCTGCGTAGCCCTAATACAAACCTGATAATAAGAAGGACTCGTAACACATTCACACTAAGATGGAAATCCCTGTCTCCATCCCTTTCCCATTTTATTGTATATTAGCTCTGTACCAAGTACACATACTGTGCTGTTTAGGATTCTTCAGTTCCAAATAACAGGAACTACCCTGCTTTAGTTTCTTAAGACAAATGTCCTATGATGGTTTAGCTAAAACAACAGAAATTTATTGACTCACGGTTTGAGGCTTTAAGTCCCAAATCAGGGTGTCAGCAAGGCAATGCTCTCTCCCCAGACTGTGGTGTTCTGGGCTGGCTGCAGCCACCCTCAGTCCTGGGTTTCTCCATCACTTGGCAGTGCACACAGAGAGGACCTCTTTCTCCTCCGGGCTCCCCTGACTTCCTGCTTCTTCCCTAGCTTTCTCTCTCTCTCTGTGTCTGAATTTCAGTCTGTTTATAAAGGACTCCAGTAATCTGGATTAAAACCCAACTTGATTCATTTGGGCCACGCCTTAACTGAAGTCACATCTTCAGGAGATCCTATTTATAATGGGCCCACACCCACCAGAATGGGGACCAAGTCCAAGAACATGTCCAAACTGGGGCACACGATTCAATCCACCATACACCGTAAGCTAACTTGAGTTAGTTTACACCTTAAGTTTTAAAACGGAGGTTTATTGGTAGGGTTGTGGAGGATGCAAACAACCAGGCTTTGCACAGGACAGAAGTGAGGGCGGATCTCATATCCCCGTGGTAGGGCGTCTGGGAGTCTTTTTGGTGCATTGCTCTCTGAAGGACTCAGCCCCAGCTCCTGCAAGCTGTATCCTCCAGCTTGGGTTCAGATTCTCTAGAAAGCCGGGGGAGTGAGGGGAATGGGTACCATGACTGACAGCCCCCAGCCCCCACATTACACAGACACGGGAAGGAACAGGTCCCCAAATGAAGAGATGATGGGCAATCAAAGAGCAGCAGCTACCCAGTGCATGGACTCTACCATCTTCTTGGCCCTTTGAGTCCTAGTTATTTCACCCCTCATGAGGGCACCAAGGTTGTCTTTGCTTTGTTGATGCACGAGGACCAGTGTCCTCTATGGCACCTGCTGTGTTCTCACGGATGTTTCTGGGCCACCTCATCCTGCAGCCATGGCTTTGTAAGTAATACAACGTTTCATAAGTAAGGGAAGGCAGCCCATGGCCGCATCCTGGTGCGAGAGGCTGCGCCAAACCAACCCGAACTAAGAATTATGGAGAGAAGGTGGCAGAAAGCTGGAAAAGGAGGGAGAACTGAGGAGCTGGAGAGCACATGGCGGGCCCCATTCAAGCTGAAGTTAGGAAGCAACAGAAGGTAAGAGGAAAGATACAGAGATCAGGGCAAGGGAGCTTGTCCATAGAGAGACTGACAAAAAAGCCAGATATGTTGGAGATAGTCACAGCTGCTAAGGCCCCAAAACTGGCTTAAATGTCACCTGCACTCTAGCCCCTGGTTCCCAGCGGCTGAGCCCTGTTACAGCCTCCAACCTTGACATTGGCTTCCCTGGGAATCGGTCCTCTGAGTACCCTTACAATGAACCCTCTTTTCTCGGGCTAGTCCCTCCGAGCTTCTGCCTGGCAGCCAGAAAGCCTAATGGCAGATGGCATCGATGGCCCCCATCCTTCACGGGTCTGCGTCCGTGCCCTTTGCCTTGGGATTTCGCAGGGCCCTCCCACTGGGGGTCAGGTGGACCCCACCTCCTGACTTAGGGCTCAGCCGTGGACTTGCTCTGGCCAAAAGAGGCAGAAGTGAGGTGTCTTGGTTCCACTGCAAGAGGCAGGCTGCCCTTTGTCTCTGGTGCTTGCGCATCGCCATGGGAAGGGCGTGCCCAGGCCGGCCGTGGGTGCCTGGAAGACAGTGGAATGTGCGGGGAGCAGGGCCAGCCCTGCCACATCCCACCTGCTGCGAGTGACCCTCCAGCCCAGCCCGGTCAGCTGGCCCCCAGGTGACCCGCAGCCCTGTGCGGGTAAAAATGTTTGTTTTAAGCCACTGAAGCTTTGAGGTGGTTTTGTTGCCCACCGCCTTTGGCAATAAAATGTTTCAAAATTAATTTATTTTAATTCTGGTAAATACACATAGCATAAAATTTTAACCATTTTAAGCAGTCAATTCTTTGACATTAAATACCTTGACAATACTGTGTAACTTTCACCACTATTCCCAGACGATCTTCATCATCCCAAACGAAACTCATACCCATTTAGCAAGAACTCCCCATACCCCCTTCCTCACCCTGGTAACCATTATTCTGCTTCTTGTCTCTAGGAATTTGCTAATTTTAAGTATTTCATATAAGGGAAATCAAACAAGGGCTGTCCTTTTGTGTCTGGCTTCCTTCCCTCAACATGACGTCTTCGTTGTTCATGCACGCTGTCACACGTCTTCTATTTACAGCTGAATAATATTCCCTTGCATGGATAGACCACATTTTGTTTATCCATCAGTTGATGGACACTTTTGGTGATTGTGAATAATGCTGCAATGAACGTCTGTCCGAGTCCCTGCTTTCAATTCTTCGAGGTATATACCTAGGAGTAGAATTGGCAGGTCATATGGTGATTCTCTGTTTAACTTTCTGAGGAGCCATCAAACTGTTCTCCACAGTGCCTGTACCAATTTATTCTCACCAACATGTACGAGGGTTCCCATTTCTCCACATTCTCACCAAAACTTTTTTATTTTCAGTGTTTAAAATGATAGCCATCCTAGTGGGTGCAAATTGGTATCTCATTGTAGTTTTAAACTCCATTTCTTCAATGGTTAATGTTGTTGAGCGTCTTTTCATATATTTATTGGCCATTTGTATATTATTCAAATCCTTGGCCATTTTTAAATTGTGTTGTTTGTCCTTCTGTTGCTGAGTTGTAGTGGTTCTTTATGTATTTTGGATATTAAGCCCTTTTCAGGTATGTGGTTTCCAAATATTTTCTCCCAATCTGTAGGTTGTCTTTTTACTTTCTTGCTAATGTCCTATGATGCTCAAAAGTTTTTAATTTTCTATAAGTACATTTTATCTATTTTTTTCTTTTGTTGCTTGTGCTTTTGGTGTAAAATGAAAATATCCATTGCCTACTACAAGGTCCTAAAGATATTTCCCTGTATTTCCTTGTAAAAGTTTTATAGTATTAGCTCCTATATTTAGGTCTTTGATCCACTTTGAATTAATTTTTGTATATGGTGAGAGGTGGGGGTCCACATTCATTCTTTTGCATATGGATTTCCTATTGTCCCAGCACCACTTGGTGAAGAGACTACTCTTTCCCCATTGAATGGACTTGGCACCCTCATCGAAAGTCAACTGGCCATGGATGTTTACAATTATCTATAGACTCCCAATTCTATTCCATTGGCCTTTATGTCTATCCTTATGTCCGTGCCACACTGTTTAAATAACTGTAGCTTTGTAGTAAGTTTTGAAATCAGGAAGTGAGTCCTCCAGCTTTGTTCTTCTTTTTCAGGGTTGTTTTGGCTGTTTGGGGACCCTTACAATTCCATATGAATTTGAAGATCAGCTTTTCCATTTCTGTAAAAAAGTCTGCAAGGATTTTGATAGGGATTGCATTGAATTTGTAGATAGCTTTAGGCAATACTGACATTTTAGCAATGTTAAGTCTTCTAATCCTTGAACAAGGGACGTCTTTCCATTCATTTAGGTCTTCTTTAATTTCTTTCAGCAATATTTTGTAGCTTTCAGTGTACAAGTCTTTAACCTCCTTGGTTAAATGTATTCCTAGGTATTTTATTCTTTTAGATGCTATTGTACATGGAATCATTTTCTTAGTTTCTTTTTGGATTGTTCATTACTGATGTATAGAAACAACTGATTTTTGCGTGTTGACCTTTTACCCTGTTACTTTGCTGAATATTTTTATTCTATAGCTTTTTTATGGATTCTTTGGAATTTTCTATCTATAAGGTCATGTCATCTGAAAATAGAGTTTTACTTCTTCCTTTCCAATTTGGATGCCTTTAATTTCTTTCTCTTGCCTGGTTGCTCTGGCTAGAACTTCCAGTACAATGTTGAATAAAAGTGGTGACAATGGGCATCTTTGTCTTGTTCCTGATCTTAGGGGAAAGCTTCCTGTCTTTCACCATTGAGTATGATATGTGCTGCGTTTTTTTTTTTTTTTAAAGCCCTTTATCTTGTTGGGAAAGTTCCCTTCCAGTCCTAGCATTCTAAAAGTCTTTTATTTATTTATTTATTAATCCAGAAAGGGATTAAAAAAAATGCTTGGGGGTCTGTGGCTGCTGGAGGTGTGTGTGTCACTTTTTGGTAGAGGTGTGTGTCCATGGCCGCTTCCTGGGCTGGGGTGAGCTGAGCTCCACTGGAGGCAGGGGAGCCGAGCCAGAGCTGTGGCCAGTACATGTTAAATGAATGTTAAATCAGATTATAGACTTTTGGAAGTTAATTATTAATTATGGATAAAGGTACTTAT
>PVKY010007984.1:0-14448 GCA_004027775.1 Bradypus variegatus
GTAGGGAGGGCAGTGAGTTCACCTGCTGAGTTGGCTTAGCTAGAGAGAGAGGGCCACATCGGAGCAACAAAGAGGTACTCAGGGGGAGACTCTTAGGCACAATTATAAGTAGATTTAGTCTCTCCTTTGCACTAACGAGCTGTCATGAAAGATTTTTAAGCAAGATGCAGTCTTAATGAAGGCTTTCCGGTACCAGTGATCATTTTCCCTGCTAATTTCTAAGGTCCTTATCATCTTCAGCACTCATTAGTTACTTAGCTTGTAGCTCCTTATACTTTTAAAATATATCCATCATGTGTGCAGTCTATATGGAGTTGGTGCAGACTAAATGTTTGATAATGATGAAAGAAATACGTAAGGAAGATTAATTCAGCAACAGCATATGGCCTGAATTGAAAAGCAGAAAGCCAAGAGGTGGGGGAAGTCAGTGAGAAAGCCGTTCCAGAAATGTAGGTGTTAAGGAAGGAATGCAAAAGACACAGATCTGAGAAAATACTTTGAAAGTATAATTAAAAGGCGCTGTAGTCAATTTAAATGAGGACTGAGTTAAAAATTAATTTGTTTCCCAGTTTAAATGATTTGAAGGACAGTGATGCCACTCAAGTAAATGGAAAAAATGGGAGAGGGAATTGGTTTGGGAGAATGAGATGGGGAATTTGATTTTGGACAGGCGTTTGAGATTATGACAGGATATCCATTTAGAAATGGTCCAGGAAATTGGCTACATGAGAATGAAGGTAATATGAGAAGACAGGACTGAGGTTTTGTTATAATTTCCCTTAGCTTCAATAAATATTTACAGAGGACCTACTATGTGCTAAACACTATGAGAATATGCAAATAATGAAGACAAAGTCTAATGAAATAAGTGTCCAGAGAAGATAATGTCTTGGATAAGAGTACCACCTACTCAGTGGTACAAATTTGCCCCCTGAGGAAAAAGGCTGCACTGAAGTAGAGTCCAGGAGAGCATCCCGAGTTGGCTCCTCCAGCTTGAGCTTCCCTGCTCTACGTTTTGCTATTCTGATCACAGCTGTGTGGACCCAGGATTGGCACACAAACAAAGGCAATGTTCTCTTCACCAGACATACAGAAGGCCAGCCACCAATCAGGTGGCCTGTCAAAGAAATTGTGTCCCGTAAAGGAACTTCCTATTGCATAATGATTGACAGATGCAGTCAAATCTTCTCTCTGGGGATCTTTTGAATGTAAGTCACAGAGAGTGCTCAGTAGAAGCAGAGATATCAGCAGAAGTTGAAACTGTAGATGAAAAGGAAGAATAGAGAAATTACTAAAGTAGGGGCAATAGACGCTTATTAATGAGGGGATGAGTGGGGCTTTATGGTCACAAGAACTGCAGTTGATTTCTGAATGGAACAGAGCTCCCTGACTGATGGTTTGGTTTTCTAAAGTTTCCTTATTTCCTTACAGTAATCCCTCAGCATCTGCAGTGCTCTAGATGTATCCCGGCATTTTATACCCCAGAAGAATCCAGCTCTTCTATTGTTTTAACTTGGACAATATCTGCAGAAGGTGGTATCTATCACATGAAGGGAAGGTTCAGTATGATTTTCATAAAGGAGGATCACAAGGATATGTACGTGAGCACATATTTATGTAGCTGTCTTCACAAAAAAAGTATTAAAGTAGAGGGTAAAAATTTCAGTTACATCATAGAGCAACCTAGAACTCCAAAGTTTATACTTTTTGTTATTCCTCTCTTTTCCTATTGTGATCATAATATGGGTCTGTGTGCTTTTCCTTGTGGAGAGCAAAGAAGGGGAGGGCCAGGGAGACTATTCAACACACTGGCCAGGCTCAGGGGAGAGGACCCCAAAAGAAAGCAGAAAGCACAGCTACCAAGAGGACATGAGAAGAATTTCAATATCTGGATCAGAGTTTCTCAAAGTGCAGACTGCTAACCAACAGTTAGGATCACCTCAATTGTTAAAGATTTCTGGCCCATCTTAGACCAACTGGATGGAATCTCTGGGTGAGGGGCCTAGGAACTTGCATTTCTAACCAACATGTCAGGTGATTCATGAAGCATTTAAGTTAGAGAACCACTGTTCTAAGCTCTGTGTAAAGAAAGAAAGAGAGTGGTGGTGGGAAGAGGTTGCTGGCTTCTTAGAAAGCATGCAGGGCTGAATGTTGAGGGAGCAAAAAAGAAGTAAAGTGTGCAAGGTGAAGCCAGAGTGTAGGGTGTATGTGGGAATAGTAGGGCACAGATTTGCCTTGGGAGTCGTAAGTCTAAAGATCCTAGAGATAACAGAGTCCATGTTGATGGATTAGATTTCTGCTAATGCCAGAATGTTTTATATAATTATATAAAAGTGCTATATAAAGCTATTTCCCTCATTTAAAATTATAGTCCTTTTAAGATTTATGGGGCATCAACTACAGGAATATACTATTAGCAGCTGAGAGAGAATATAAGAGCTCATCATGTACTTGAAGTTATACAAAATAAATCCGTGATTTACACTACAAAGCAACATACAAATAAGTGCAAATTCATTCATTTTATACAAATTAATTGTGAACATTGTGTACCAGACACTTTTCTAGGCTTCATAAAGTATGGTTTATCAGAAAAGTGACCTGGGTGTGTTTAAAGGCTGATTTTTGTAAGACAGACGACAGAAAGTTTAAGGCACTCTGTTTAAGTAAGGATGTGGAGTCACAGAGTTCAGAAGGAAGCCTTCATTCATTTAGCTTTCTACAAATATTTATTGAGTGCCTTATTTGTGTCAGAGACTGTCGTAGGCATTGGAAATATAGCAGTAAGTAAAACAGACAAAAATCCCTGCCCTTATTGAATTTATATGCTGGTGGGAGAGAGTAAAAAATAAATGTTATGTATCATAATAATCCCAGGGCACATTCCAAGAGGTGTCTAAGATGGGCAAAGGGCTGTAACCACGCAAAGGTACAATTTATCCCCTCTGGAAATGGGGCCACCTCGGGCATATTCTGGCTTAGTATCAAAAGGAAGTGAGAGGCACTGCCAACTCCTACCCAGCAGTCACCTGGAAAGCTTCCCTTTGAATACACTGACTTGTGGTGGACTAAATACTGTAAATTCCATTCATTTGCTGCGTGATAGTTCTGCATGATTTGGCTTTAGCAAGCATCAGTTTAGTTAAAAAACATTTGCTCCATGTCTGATTTGTGCCAGGCGATGTGTTGGGTACTGGGATACAGAAGTCCCTGCCTTCAAAGAGCTTATATTCAAAGGAGGGGGATTGTCCCACAGGAAACAGATAGGCAAATAAAGTAAATACAGATTGTGATTGGTACTTGGAAATAAACAGGGTGCTGTTTTTAGGAGGTGGAACAGAGAGGGCTAATTGTCCCCCTATCTTTCATCTTTTTTCTTAAGTAATAGATCCCCCACTTTTTAACTAAGCACATGGCCATGCAGTATTTCCCAGTCTCCCTTGCAGCAGTCATGACCATGTGCCCAGTACCAGCCAATGGGATGAAAGCTGAAGTGTTGTGTGCACCTTCCAGGAAGTATCTTTGAAAAGGGGTGTGGGGTGTCTGTGAACAGATGACTGGATAAGCATGACGTGGTGTCTGTCCATATAATGGAATACTATTTGACTATAAAAAGGGAACGGAGTTCTGATGCATGCTACAACATGGATGAACCTTTGAAAACATTATGTTGAGTGAAAAAAGCCAGACGCAAAAGAATGAATATTATTGAGTCCACTCGTATGAGATATCTAGAATAAGTGAATTCATAGAGACAGAAAGTAGATTTGAGGTTACTGATGGAGTGGAGGTGGGGAATGGGGAGTTATTGTCCAATGGGTTCACAGTCCATTTGGAGTGATGAAACGATTTTGGTGATGGATGATTATGAGGGTAGCACAACACTGTGAATATATTTAATGCCACTGAATTGTGCACTTAAAATTGGTTAAAATAGGAAATTTTATGTTATTGATATGTTGCCACAATTTAAAACATTTTTAAAGAGGGGGTGGGTCCTTCTCTGCTGGAAGGCCTGAGATAGATGGTCCTAGGAATGAAGGGAAGACAGAGCAGAGCAGGTAGACTGAGTCTGGGTTCTAGATGCCACACAGCCCCACACTAGCCCCATTCTGTCATTCCTAAACATTTAAATAACAGGAAAAGACTGATGGTTAGAACACATCTTAGCAGAGAGGGCTGACTCTAAGTATGGCAGCCGGGGGGGGGGCTTCATGGAGGAGGCAACATTTAAGCTGAAGCTCAAGAATAGCACCATTCAATGTGAGCCCACTATAATTTAAAATTGTCCAGTAGTCGCGTTTTTAAAAAGCAGGAAGAAAGAGGTGAAAGTAATTTTAGCAATATACTTTATGTAACCCAATATGTGTACAATATTTTCATTTCAACTGTGGTCAGTTAAAAATTATTCATGAAAAAATGTTACATAGTGCATTAGAATGTGATAAGCAGGTGGAGAGAACGGATTTGGGGGTAGGAGAGGGAGTTGCGGTATCAAAGATGATCTTGAGGGAAGACTTCATTAAAGGTTGGCATTTGAACAAAGAGTTACAGTAGGTGAGGGAAAAAGCTTTGTGGATATATAGTGGACAAGTGTTCAGACAGATGGGCACAAATGCAAATTCCTTGAGGAAGAAGCCTGCCTGGTGGGTTCAAGGAACAATAAGGAACCAATGTGTGTGTGTGTATTCACCAGAGTAAGGAAGGGGAGAATAGTAGGGTGAGAGTTCAGAGAGGTAAGGGGTGGATGTGGGGTGTTAAATCTCTCAGGCCTTGTAAGCCTTTGAAAGGACTTGAACTTCTGCATCATGATGGGAGGCACTGGGGAGTTGGGAGCAGAGGAGTGAACATGATCTGATGTGAGGGATACATTGCATTTTAGTTGTGTGAACTTGGGCTCAATATTTGACCTCTCCAAATTTGTTTCCTTGCCTGTAAAAAATAGAAAAAGAGTCTACCTCATGAGGTTGTTGTGATGATTAAATAAGATATGTGCAAAGCATTTAGCAAATACTTGTTATACAGTAGGCACATTCTTTTCCCTACCCTGCCTTCCGCTTCCTCTCTTCTGCCTCTTCCACCTGGTACCTGGGTGTTAGGCAAGGGAGACAGGAATAAGACTTCCAGGTTAACAGTTCCTGTAAAGGGTAGGAAGAAAAGGGTAACTGTTGGTGTAAGGCCTTAGTTAGATATAAAAGCTGGGATTTAAAAGAATTATTTTATTGCTGGTGGATGATGTGGACTAGAGGGACAGATCTGAAGTAAAGACTCAGAGGAGTGGTCATATTAGGTATAATTGCTGGTTTGCCACATCTCAATCTTAAAAATTCTCCCGAACAATTTGTTTCTATGTAGCAGATCACAGCACTCGGGATAGGTTCGCATTTTTAATTGTTCCCTTATTTAATGTAGTAACTCGTGAACTTCACCGATTCTTCAATCTTCTAATCAATGTTTGAATGATTCTCTTTAGGCCTAAACTGGCAAGGGCACTTTTACTTAAGAACAGTTTGTCTTCTGCTTGGGCTTTCATGGGCAATGGGTACATTTGAGGTCCCAGTTTGGAGTGATCTTGTGATGGCTACAAAAATATCAAGAAAAACAATTGGACAGTAATAGATTCCTACTTTCCCTTTTCCCCCAGACCCCCTTCTCTCATAAAGATTAGTGACTAAAAGGTTTGTCATTTGTCGTGTTTGTCGAGCCTGGGGCTAGATTCCCAGGTCTTGAGTGTCGAAGCTAGTAATAATAATCATGAAGAGATCAAGAAGCCCGGGATGGGTAACTGAATGCTTAGTCTCTGACCAGGTAACTGAAGTCGACTCCCACATTTGGTGACTGCATTATTTACTTGAAATAAATGATGGTAAGGAGGACAAGTGTTGGCCGACCCTGAAGGATGTCAGGATTTTCGTAGCTTCTCTGTGTAGTGATGCTTTGGGGTAGCTCATGATGCCTCTGGTGCGCACGTAGCCGCTGAAGTCCGGCCCAGGACCGAACCCGCGGATTCCTGGACAGCTCTAAGGCGGTAGCCGGGGGATTGGCAACCGCGTGGGCCCAGCGACCCCGCCTCCCCGCCGAGGCGCCGTCCACCGCCGCCGCAGTTCCCCCTCCTAGATCCATTCGGTCCTTCCCCGCTACGCCCACCCGGCCTTCATCCTCTTCCACGGACCTAGTCTCCCCCACCTGCCCGCGACGCTCGCCGGCTCCCTCTCTTCCCTCTTCCCACACCACCCTCAGCGGCTCCCTCTCCGCACGCTCGCCCTAAGAGGAATCGAGCCCGGAACGCATCGATAGGTTTGGCCTCTGCGGCCGCCAGTCCCCGAACTCATCGGTGTGCTCGGCACTCGATTTCCCTAGGCGGCGGCCGCGGCGGCTGAGGCAGCGGCGGCGGCGGTGGCGGCGGCTGTGGCGGCTGCTCGGCCAGTACTCCCGGTCCCCGCCATTTCGGACTGGGAGCGAGCAGCGCGGCGCAGGCACTGAAGGCGGCGGCGGGGGCCAGAGGCTCGGCTGCTCCCAGGTGCGGGAGAGAGGTAAGGAGCGAACCACCCTCTCTGGGCCCCTGCCCCAGTCCCGACCCTCCTCGCCGGCGCCGGGTGGGGCCGGCGGCTACTGAATGAATTAGGGGTCTCGGGAGAGGCGGGGAGGGGGCGCCAGCGCGAAGTCCCCGCGGGCGGGTGGGCGAGCGGGGGTCTGCAGGGAGAGGCGCGGGGACGCGGCGACGCGGGGAGTGAGGAATGGGCGGTGCGGGGCTGAGAAGGGTGAGGCTAGAGGCGGCCGCCGCTTCTGCTGCTTCCTGGACGGGGAACCCCTTCCTTCCTCCTCCCGAGAGCAGCGGCTGGAGGCGGCCGGGGAGAAACTCGCGGGCCGGATCGGCTGCCCCTTGGGGCGGTGGGGTGCGCTGGTGGTTACTACTGATGCGCTTCTGTCTCCCCTCCCCCTCGGCGTCCTTCCCTCTCCCCGCTCCCTCACCTCTTTCTCCCTTCCCAGCACTCTACTGCCTCGGTTTCTGTCTTCTCTGCTGCATCTAGCATCTCTAGGTCGAAGGTATAAACTTCTCCCTCGAGCGCAGTCTGGATGGATAGTGGCCCTTTCCAGTTTGTGGGAGATGTATGGGTAAAAAGAGAGATCACATTTTGGAAGAGCACAGAAGAGTGCTTAGAGACCACTGTTTGAGGTTATTGTGTTTGGAAAAAAATGCATCTGCAACCGAGTTCCTGACTGCTCCCCTCCCCCATGTATGGGCTGTGACATTGCTGTGACTACAAAGGAGGAGGTGGAGGTAGAGATGGTGGTGGAAGAACAGGTGGCCAACACCCTTCACGTAAAGAACAAACCTGTGATCTACAGTGAAAAGGGAGAAGTTAATCCCCGGGGGTCTGTTTTGCTTCGTCAGGTTAAAACACACGAAGAAAACCCGCAGAGCAGAAGCAGGGCTTTTTCCTTGCTAGTTGAGTGATGTAGATACCAATAGCTAAAATAGTACTTGAAGTTTAATCTGCTTCTTCTTTTCCTTTATCCCCCTCTCCTCTATATTTCTCTCGTCTTTACAAATTTGTTTTCCATCCCAGAAGTTATTATTACATTACTGCATTTAACAGCAATCGTGATTCTTTTAACTGATTTACAAGAAGAGTTAAGTAAGCAGCCAACTAATTGCCTGAAATACTCCTAGGTATATGCATGTTAGAGCTGAAATCCTAAGCTTTTTAAAGTCTGGTTATCCATTGTTTTTAGAAAGGTATTTCTAATTTTTACACAAATACATGTTTTGTTTGTAATGAAAAAAATCGTTTAAAAATAGATTATAAAGGGAAATGTTCTGTTTCTAATTATCACATCAGAGTTTACCGCTTATGACTGGTGTCATTCTTAGGTGACTAGGTAACTTTAACATGATAGACTGTAGACATCAAATATGGTTTATATCAGTACTGTGCTTTGAGGCTGTAAACACCACAGGCATAATTGGTTTTGAGAGAGCTGATAGATGGTAATTCCATTTTATGACAAGAAAAAGCGATTTTTTTTGTTACTTAAAATTATTGGGTTCTAGTCCCAGTTCCACCCCTTGCTAGCTTTTGTAACTTTGAGTGAGGGGGACCCCTTCTGGTTTATGATCCTCAATAAGATTCCTTTTGGAACCCAGTTCTCTCTAATGGATTTAAATATTACTTGATTTTTAAAATCCGATATGAGGATTTCCCCCCGGAAATGACCACTGTATAAACAAGTGGACTGGAAGGTGTGTGTTTCTCCAAATTCCCACATGTGTATACCACTAAACTCTAATTCAATATCTGTCCACAGTATCTTCTAGGCTAGCAAACTTTTTGGTTTTAAGATGACTATACACTCTTAAAAATTATTATTGAGGGTCCCAAGAAGCTTTGAGTTGTGTGGGGGTATATCTATCAATATCTACCATATTATAAATTAAAACTGAGAATTTAAATTTATTAATTCATTTTTAAAAAGAAATAATAAGCCTACTACATGGTGACATAAATAATTACATCCTTTATGAAAAATAGCTATTTTACAAAACAAAAACAAAAATTAGTGAGATGAGTGGCATTGTTTTGCAGTTTTGCAAATCTCTTTAATGTATAGATTAATAGAACACATCTGGATTATCATGTCTGCTGCATTCAGTCTATTGCAGTTACATGTCTGGAAAACTCTACTGAATATTTGTGAAAGAATGAGAGTTAACAGGGTAAATAACATCTTAGTATTATGATGAAAATAGCTTTGGCCTCTCAGATCCCCCAAAAGTCCTGAGGGATTTCTGAACCACACTTTGAGAACTGCTGTTCTAGGCCATCTAAACTTTTCTTGGGAGCAGGCCTAAAGGATATATTTCGGTAGGATTCTACTCATCCCTTTTGCTATGGCTTACACTTAGAATCAAAATTGGGGGCAAACAGTATAAGTCACATGTTTGTAGTGATTCCTGAGGTGATACTAGACAAGCAACATGTAAGGATAGATGGAGCTGAGAAGTGGGCCAGGAGCTGTAATATATTAGTTCTTTGATACAATAATTTTCTAGCCTGTGGTATTCTTTGTGAGGGGGCTCGGAAATAAGATGGAAAAGTTTATCTTTTGGCAAACCACATTATCTTTGTTTGTGTGTTTGTGCCATTTTGGCTAATTCCTGGTCTTTGGTTAAGTTGGATGCTGCAAGTCTGCAGTGTTTATCTGCAATATTATACACATTTATTAATTTGGAAATACCTTGTAATAGATTATTTGCATTCACTGCCATTCTTTCTACATTCATTCCTTATTTGTAATATCATGGATTTATTGGGAGAAAGAAGATAAAATTAAATGTATTCATTTTACTTCTAAAGGTTTGAAACAATTGATTAAAAGTTTTATTCTATTACCAGATTTCATTTTCTGTCTTTTGCTTGTTAGCCTTATAAATTGTCAGTTGTCAGTATTTATCCTCTCCTTTTGGGAGAGGATGTCTGAGAAGCACGGAGTAAAAGTCGCATGGATTACTGAGAAATTTCATTCACATCTTCTTAAAATTACCTCTTATTAAAAGCAGTGTATTGGAATTATATAGTTATCTTTCTTGTGCAAAAGTGCTGGTTTTTAGCATAATATAAGGTTTCATATTATGATTGAGGATCAGATCACCTATACTGAATAGTTAATCCAGTGTTCTCATAGTTTTACCTTTATTTTCCTCAGCAAATAATTTACAGATTAAAATACCATCAAATATTGTCTGCTATGTGCTTCAGTGTCTACATTTTATTTCCGTGTCGTGTGTCCGGCTTTATTTGACACACCTCTAAACCCCCATCTGATTCTTGCTACTTATCCAGGAGAACTACTATGATCATGCATTTATTTTAAAGTTTTACTATAGCTCTTGGCTCTAATGAAGATGCTCTTAGTATATCCACTTCTAACTCTTAGAGGCCGGAGTAAACTAGGAATTCTGCAATGATAGGAGTGGAGATAGCTGTCAACAAGTTTTGTGTGGGTGTTTCTACAGGGTATAGAGCACTGTGCTGGACACTTGTACTGAGTGAAGTCATGATATGCTCCTTTGAGAGTCATTAGCTACTACAGAGCAGCAGACTGGCTGTTCCAATAGAGCAACCTGAATATAAGATAAAAGAACTTTCTATGTACTCTGAATGCATTTTGCTCAAATGTTGATGGTGGAGTTTGTAAATGAAGTACAAATCATTACAATACATGTCTGTAGTCAGCTGAAGTTTTTGTCATTGAATTTTGTAAGGCATTTTGAAATGATTTTCCATGTAAAGGTGCATTTGTGTTAAGTTAATCATAGAGGATTTGTGCTATATGAACCTTGTGTATGACAATGTTCTAATTTAGCCATATTTTCATTATTTTTATTATAAGGCCTGCTGAAAATGACTGAATATAAACTTGTGGTAGTTGGAGCTGGTGGCGTAGGCAAGAGTGCCTTGACGATACAGCTAATTCAAAATCACTTTGTGGATGAATATGATCCTACGATAGAGGTAAATCTTGTTTAAATATTACACATATTGATTTGTGCAGACCCATTTTATGGATACAAAAAAGGTCACTTTTGTGAGTACTCATTACAAGGCAGTTGTACTGAAAGAAATTTTATTAAGTTATCTGAATGTACTTGGGTTTCAAGGTTTTAACTCAGGTTATATGTAACCTTAGATATGGAGAGCCATATTCTCTTGGAAAAATATCAAGGTCCATTGTGTGCACTCTGTGTCACAATTAGTGCATTTTGATTGGAAATGTATCTCAGAGTTTGGAGAGAGGGTGAAAATGTGAATTTACATCTTAACATGTACCTAAATGTCATATTTGTGTGACTGTTATCTGTCTGTTTCTTGGTGTTTTGACTTCACATATAGAAGTTAGAGTTGAATTCTACTGGTAAAATATAATTGTTTGATGAGTGATTTTTTTTAATGTAATTAGTAGCATTTTCCCTTAAAACTGATACAGTGGAGAATCTACAGATACTTGAAACATTTTGAAAAGCTCATTCTTTGTTTAGAAGTGACGTATAAGGGTACCATTAGCAATCCTTCCTTTGCTTTGCAGTCCTTTTCTAATTCACTGAAAGAAATGTTAGGGTTGTCTTTATTAGAATTTGATTAATGAATAAACTTTGGGGGATTGTTTTCAGACTTGTTTAGTTTTGTGAAAAATTAACAGAGTAAAGGCCAAACAGCAAAATGATATACTAAAGGTCTGGAAGATACCTTGAGAAGTCAGGTAATATTTCTCCTGCCTTGTGGCAACACTATACTCAAATCATTCCAAGCAGATAAGGATTTATTTAATCCCAAAGATGTGCAGGAGAGGATGTTCCATATTGTCCTGTTAATTCATTTCCAGAAAATAATTGTTAGGATATTTTCTGTATAATCTGAACCTCTGTGTTAAATTTAACATCAGTGGAGATGAGTGTTAAGTATATAACCTTATTTTTTAAATAGCCTTTCATATGAGATTATTTTTTAGCCTTCTTTACCCCAGGTAAAGCAATCCTAATTCCTTAGCTTGTATTTTAGATCTGGTTTACCAATTTTTTAAATTGGTTCTGAAAAGTTTCCCAGAACTTTCTCTAAGTACCAAGCTGTGAAATCTAGAACAGGTCAGCATGCCCTAGTAAGATACCATGCTGTATAATGTCTTAAAGAAATATTTTGACTGCACTGAGGTGGAATCTGGGGCATTGTTGGCACTGAGAAGATGTTTATGCAATTTATAACTTTGAAGATTGATTAAGTAAATGTTTATAAGTAAATCTCAGATATTTTTGGTGCTATGAAAAATGGAGAAAGAACACCTGTGTGCAAAAATTTGATAAAAACATGGAAGCAAATTTTATTTAGTTTCCAAGTTTAAGAATTTACGTTATAAACGGTAACAGTCTAATTGAGGGGGACAGCCTGTGTAATAAACTAATTTACTCCTGACAAATCAATTGGTACCATACTTGGTCGTGTCCTCCCATCCTCCACCCTGAGGTGGACTGAAGAGTTCGCCCATTTCATTCTGTATTCCAAAGCCAAGATTACTTGGTATACTCTACCATTCAAATCAGATGTAAAGGGAAGTTTTAGTAGAATTCAGGTTGAGCATGGAAGCTTTCCTGGGATTTTAGAAGATGATTTAGCAGAAGTGCTCTCCATCTTCTCTGAAAATCTGAGAATTTCCAGTACACACTGGTTCCTATCAGGGGTCCTGAATACTGTATGATAATGGGATAAAATAGGAAACCTTTGGGTCAAAATTGTTAAAGTGCAGATAAATCTTGAAGAAATAATGCTAATAGTTAATCCATTATATTGGGGTAGGAAAAGTTTATAAACTCAGACCTATAACTCTTATTATGATTCTGCCAAACCAGAAGACTTAACTTTGGGAAACATTGATTACCTTTGAACTTTGAAACTGACATTCCCTCACTAGCTTGACCACCTGGGAAAAGGCATCTGAGATTGTTTCTTATCTTCCAAGTTACAGTGAGCCTCTGAGGGAACTGAAACACTAAGTTCTTGATGTAATTCATTACAAGAAAAAAAGAATTTATTAGTTCATTTTAATAAATTATTGATTAAATAAAAATATTGGCTCAGTATATTTGTAAAAAAGTCAAAAGAATATGGCCATTTCACTGCTGCTGTTAGATTTTGATTGGTGAATAATGTGGGTCAGAGGAAAAGTGAGAGAGGACATAGACTTTGCACATTTGGAATTCTCATTAGTTTTCCTGCAATTAAAACAAATGGGAAGAAATGTTTCTTTTTTTTACTTTTTATTCAAGTAATACCATATTTAATAGTGATTTCGAGTGTGTGAAGATTTACAGTATGAAGTATATACTTTTTTTTTTTGGTCACCTGACTTTTTTTTTTTTTTTTTTACATTTTTTGTTGTTGTGAAGTAGACTATATATACAGAAAAGTGATAACTTTTCAAGTACGCTTTAACAAAAGTTAAAGAGAAAATTCCAGAGAATGTTATGGGTTACAGTTCCACAACTTCAGTTATTTCCTTGTTGTGAAGTATAACATATATACAGAAAGGAGATAACTTTCAAAATACAATTTAACAAGTAGCTATAGAGCAAATCTCAAAGCGTGTTATGAGTTACAGCTCCTCCATTTCAGTTATTTCCTTCTAGCTGTTTTAGTTTCCTAAAAACTAAAAGGAAAAATGTATTTATATAAAGATTCAGCATGCATAATCCTTTGTTATATCCTTTTTCTCCTTTGATCACTTTCTCAAACTTCAAGTGTATCTGGGCAATGACCACCCTAACTTGTTCATATAGAGGGTTGTTGTCATTATGGGGAAGGGGTATGCATCTGGTTGACATTCTTAGAGGCTGTTGCTTCTGGATTCTGGGACTTAATCTGGCATGGGAACACTCTGGAGGATTTAAGTTTCTGAAAAATAACCTTAGTGAGTGAAACTTTTATAGTCTCAGATAGGGGTCTGGGTATTTAGTGTTTTCGGGACTACTGTTGATTAGGGCTTGGCATACTGTGAGCAGTTGGAATATCTAGCTGGAGCTTGCATACGAGT
Source organism: Bradypus variegatus (assembly GCA_004027775.1). NCBI lineage: Eukaryota > Metazoa > Chordata > Mammalia > Pilosa > Bradypodidae > Bradypus > Bradypus variegatus. Next base: position 13,585 of record PVKY010007984.1, read on the forward strand.
AACCTCCAAGATAGACTCTTGACTCTACTGGAAATCTCTTAGCCACTGAAACCCCTGATTTTGTTACCGTTCTTTTCCCCCTTTTGGTCAAGAAGGCATTCTCAATCCTTCGATGCCAGGGCCAGGCTCATTCCTAGGAGTCATGTCCCATGCCACCAGGGAGACTCACTCTCCAGGGAGTCATGTCCCATGTTGGGGGGAGGGTAGTGAATTTATTTGCAGAGTTAGGCTTAGAGAGAGGCCACATCTGAGTGACAAAAGAGGTTCTCTGGAGGTGATGCTTAGGCGTAATTACAGGTATGCTTAACCTCTCCTTTACAGCTGTACTTTTTTTATTTTATAAATAAAAATGGTTTCTAAGAGCTTGTAACTCATCTAAAGATATTTAGCTATTAAGCACTAGAATGGAATCTAGGTCTTCTGAGACCAAGTCAAGGGGAATTTCTACTGTACCCTGTATACCTTTTTAAGAATGAAAAATGAACTGTGTTTTAAACTAAGAAGGTATTAATATTTGGAGACTAATTCACATTTATCAATATACCAGAATTTGAACTTAGCCTGCTATCTAATGGCATCTTAATGGTCAAAGCCTTACATTAGGATATAGAATTAGAAAGGCATGACACATAGATACAGCATATTATGTTTGAGGCTATGCACATGATAATTAACTATTTATATTATGAAAGATTTTATCCTTATCTTTTATGAATTCCACCAGAGCATTCCAAAGAGATTGTGATAGTAATTAAATACCTAATTAGTATGGAAAGATTATTAAAAACTAGATAGACATATGAGGCTGGAAATAATATGCTTTTATAAATTAGAGATCACTTGTTATTGTCAAAATATATTCCC
>PVKY010007985.1:0-14448 GCA_004027775.1 Bradypus variegatus
CTCCTTCCCCAGGCAGCCACTGTTAACATTTCCTAAGTCTTTGGTACAAGGCTTTTTTGTCCAAGATTTTTTCCATTCTGCCAAAAGTGGTCCTAACCCACCCCTGCTCCATCCCTAATAATTTTCCATGCATCTTCCTATCTGTCATGTCATTTGTTTCTCACAAAAACTCTGTGAAGTGGACAGGGCAGGTGTCATGACACCCCCTACTTTTTTTCCCGAAGGGCTTCTACATCATTTTGTTTTGTTTTGTTTTGTTTTAAAATAAAGTTTTATTGAGATATATTCTCACACCATACAAACCAACTGAAGCATACAGTCACTGGCTCATAGTGTCATCACATAGTTGTGCATACAACCCTATGATCAATTTTAGAACATTTTCATTATTCCAGAAAAGAAATAAAGATAAAAAATAAAATCCAAATCTTCCCATACTCCTTATCCCCCCCATTGCTGATCCCTGCTATTGGTGATGTACATTTGTTATTGTTGATGAAAGAGTATTAAAATATTACTGTTAGCTATAGTCCATAGTTTGCAGTAAGTACATTTTTCCCCATATACCCCTCTATTATTAACTTCTTGTAATAGTGTCATACATTTGTTATAGTTCATGAAGGAACATTTTTTACATTTGTACAGTTAATCATGGCTGTTATACATTCCTGTGTTTTACCTCCAAATTTCCTTCTGGTGACATACAAGACTTGAAACTTCCCCCTTCCATCATGTTCACACACCATTCAGTACTGTTTATGATTCTCACAATAACGTGCTACCATCAACTCTGTCCATTTCCAAACGTTTAAGTTTATTCTGCATATATTAAGCAACTGCTTTCCATTCTTTAGCTTCAGATAACCCCCCCTTTTTTTAAATTCAGTTTTATTGAAATATATTCACACACCATACAATCATCCATGGTACACAATCAACTATTCACAGTACAATTATATAGTTATGCATTCATCACCACAATCGATTTCTGAACATTTTCCATACATCAGAAAGAATCAGAATAAGAATAAAAAATAAAAGTAAAAAAAGAACACCCAAACCATCCCCCCCATCCCACCCTATCTGTCATTTAGTTTTTGGCCCCACTTTTCTACTCATCCATCCATACACTAGATTAAGGGAGTGTGATCAACAAGATTTTCACAATCACACTGTCACCTCTGATCTACATTATTATACAATTGTCTTCAGGAGTCCAGACTACTGGGTTGGAGTTTGGTTGTTTCAGGTATTTACTTCTAGCTATTTCAATACATTAAAACCTAAAAAGTGTTATCTATATAGTGCATGAGAATGTCCACCAGAGTGACCTCTTGACTCTACTTGAAATCTCTCAGCCACTGAAAGTATTTCATCTCATTTTGCATCCCCCTTTTAGTCAAGAAGATATTTTCAATCCCATGATGCTGGGTCCAGATTCATCCCCGGGGGTCATATCCTGCGTTTCCAGGGAGATTTACACCCCTGGGCGTCGGGTCCCACATAGGGTGGCTCAGTTAGAGAGAGAGAGGGCCACATCTGAGCAACAAAGAGGTACTCAGGGGGAGACTCTTAGGCACAATTATATGCAAATTTAGCCTCTCCTTTGCAGTAATGAGCCCCAAAAGGGTAAGTCCCATGATACAGGGCTTGGCACATCAAAACACTAGTCCCAATGTTTGTGACAATATCAACACCAGTCGAGGTGAGGACGTCCAACACTTCTGCACCTTCCCCCAGCTCCTTGGGGTGGGGGTGGGAGATGACCCCCTTTTAACAGATGAGGAAACCAAAGCCCAGAGAGGTAAACTGACTTTCCCTAAAATTGTACAATAAGGAACAGAACTGAGCCTCCTGCTGAGGCCATACCAGTTGAGCATCAACTCCCAAATGTAGGACATGCGCAGGATGTCATTAGGCAGCCAGTGGTGAGTATGTTATACCCTTTCCAACTTCTTTTAGAACTTCAAGGAGAAAGTCTCAGTTTAGTGCTAATTGTCTTTAACTCCTGTCACATTTACTAATAGGTCTTTTGAACAAAGAGAGAGCAACCCTCAGGCACAGAGTATTTGGCAGGCAAAAGTATCTAACTAGAATTTAATAATATTGTTTTGGCTTCACTGTGCTTATTTTTTAAGTTTCCTCCTATTTATGGCAAATGATCTTGATTTCCTTTTCTTCGATAGTAATATAACTTTTACTTTTAAATTAAATAACTCAGTTAAAAAGTGAGTTTATTCAAAGAAAAATATTAAGCAAAGACATGTCTTGGTTTGAATTCAGATCCCACCACTTGTCAGCCGTATGACATTGGATAAGATAGATACTTTATTCCTCTAAGCCTCAGTTTTCTTGTTCACAAAATGAGGATAATTTATACCACACCAGACAGATTTGTTATAGGATTAAATGAGATAAAAAAAAAATGTCAGGAGGCTGGCACCCTAGCATCTAGTTAAGGGTGAAACACTATATTTTTACATTATTATTACATTATTAATAGCAATATTATTGTTCTTAATTTTATCACAAACCTTCTGGCTGCCTGGAAGAAGGAAAGACAGTGGACTTAGGGGGTAAATGGAAACATGCCTTATCCTAAAGTCTCTGCCCCTACCCCAGAGGTTCTCAACCAGGCACAACTTTGCCCCCCAGGGGACATTTAGCAATTTATGGAAACACTTTTTAATTTTATTTAAGCATTTTTTTATTGTGAACTATAATATATATACAGAAAAGTGATAACTTTCAAAGTATGGTTCAACAAGTAGTTATAGAGCAAATTTCAGAGTATGGTATGTGTTACAGTTGCACCATGTTAATTACTTCCTTCAAGCTGCTCTATTACCCTAGAGACTAAAAAACAAAAATTATATAAAGATTCAGTAGTCATAATCCTTTGTTAAATCCTACCTTGTCTGTTGCTACACCTCCCTTTCATTTGCTCACTGTCTCAATCTTCAGGGATATCTGGGCAGTGACCACCTAACTTGTTCATATTGAATAGGGGTGTTGACATTATGGGGAAAGGGGATGCAGCTGGTTGATATATATGAAGAGACTGGTGCCTCTGGGTTTTGGGACTTATCTGGCATAGGGACAAACTGGAGGTTTTAAGTTTCTGAAAAATAAACTTAGTCAGTGAGACTTTTTTAGAATCTCAGATGGAGACCTGGTTATTTGTTAGGGTTTTAAGAATGCTGTTGGTTGGGGCTTGGCATACTGTGGCAATTTGCAATATCTAGCTGAAGCATGCATAAGGTACCCTCCAGGATAGCCTCTTGACTCTATTTGAAATCTCTTAGCCACTGAAACCTTTTTTTTTTTTTTTTTTTTTTGTATTTCCTTTCCCTTTTTGGTCAAGAAGGCATTCTCAATCCCATGATGCCAGGGCCAGGCTCATTCCTGGAAGTCGTGTCCCACGTCGTCAGGGAGACTCATACCCCTGTGAGTCATGTTCCACGTAGTGGGTAGGGTGATGAATTTATTTGCAGAGTTTGGCTTAGAGAGAGAGAGAGAGACCACATCTGAGCAACAAAAGAGGTTCTCTGGGGGTGACTCTCAGGCATAATTATAGGTAGGCTTAGCCTCACCTTTACAGAAGTAAGTTTCATAAGAGCAAGCCTCAAGATTGAGAGCTTGACTTATTAAGTAGGGGGTCCCTAATTTCACATAGCAAATATTCTGTCCAAAATAAACCCTGTCTCATATTATCCTCACTTAGTTGTACAATCTTCATCACTCTCAATTTTAGACTATCATAACCCCAAATACTCCATAACTCTTATCGCTCCCCCAATATTTATACCACTCTGTTGTTAACTCTTTGTAATAGTATCTTACATTTGAAGTAGATAATGCAAGAACTTATTTATATTTGTAGTGCTGATCTGTGGGATCCATGACTTTAAAAACCCCCTTTCAATCATGTTTGCCTTCAATGCTGAAAACACTTTTTATTATCATGATAGGGGAGGGCATTGTCAGTGGTGTCCAGTAGAGGCTGAGGACACTGCTAAATATCCTATGATGTGCAGGACAGCTCCCACCACAACAAAGAATCATCCAGTCCAAAAAACGTGCAGTGAGAAACCCTGCCCTAACCTGGAGTCCCTATTCCTGCACCGAGGTTGCCTCCTCCATTGCTGGTTCTTCAGCCAGCTCATTCTTTCCAAAAGAGACTTGAACTTGGAATCCAAAGACCTGTCTCATTTCTTCATCCAGCGAACAGGGATGCTGAAGCCTGCTTTGCCTGTAGTCAGTCCATTGCCTGACGGTTGAGCCACTTGATCACTTTGCTGATGTTTCTTTCTCACTTTCTCCAGGTGTCCAGAAACCCACATATGTCTTGCCTCCATCTGTTTGCCTTCTGGGTGTTCCCCATTCTCTGAGCAGCCCATGGGGCATCATATCCACCATCCAGGACACTGCAGAGCAAGGAGACAGAGAGTGGTGAATGAGAAATGGAGAAAGAGCCCCCCACCCCATCAAACCTCAGACTTCTCTGACCACCCCTGTCATTCTGGGTCTCAGCCCCTAGCCTGCTTCCTCTGATGCACTCCTTGATATGTATCACTGTTAATTTGTGTACTGACATTCATTTCTCAGTGTCTCCTGAGGCCAGACACTGCCCGCCTGTGTTCTTAGCAGCACCCTGCACCCGGCACAGTGGAATGTAAGAAGAGTGAGGCAGAGAGATGGAACAGTAAGAGGATAGGTAATGGAGAAGGAACAGAAGAGAAGAGGGTGTTGAATGAATGTTAAATTCTGAGAGATCTAAGCAGAAAGGTAAAAGGAGGATGGAGCCTGAGACTTGAGGGTGTGGGAGATATGAAGAAACAGGTGGAAACAAAGAAAGAAGAATAGGGTGGAGAAGAGCAAGGAATGGAGACAGGCGACTAGAGAGGGGCGGAAAGCCTCACTGAGGTTGCGGTGGGCGCCCAGGGTGCAGAGGGGAGGAGGACAGCCCGCAGAAACCCGGAGCCTCACCGCCGGGAGCGTGGGGATACCGGCGCGGTTTCCATGGAAACGGGGATGCTCCGGGCGGTAGAGGAAACTGACTGTGGATCCTGCTCCGCTGGCACCGCGGGAGAGAACTGGAGGGGAAGCGGAGGGGCAGTGTGGGTCTGATCCTTCCCTGGGCTCTTCTTCACCCCTCCCTGCCGCGTCAGAGCTCGAGGATGGGGGAGGCCCTGGGAACGCGGAGGGCGGAATGAGGGGCCGTGGCAGAGGCTGCTCCTTCTCTCCCATGCCCCCACCCTTGGAGTTTCACCCTCCTCCCTTCCCCGAGAGAGGCTTGGAGGGTCTTGCAAAGTGTCAGGGATATGTGGGGGGAGGGATTGGTCAAATCTTCTCCTCAGGCTCCTCCTCCTCTTCACCCCAGGATTCAGTCGTGAGCGTTCTCTCCGATTTCCATAATGTTCAGTCCTAGGGATTTAAATACCCACACATGCGTTATATCTCCAGGTCTGATTTCTTCCTTGAGCTCCGGACTTCCTATTTCTGTGTCTAACAGGCATCTCAGCCTTAACCTCTTCAATTCTTAAACTCACCAAACTCATTCCTGCTGTAGGGCATTTGCAGTTGCCGTTCACTTTACCTGGAACTCTGTTCCCAGCCCTTAGGCGGGGGTGTGCAACCCTAGAGCTGGGAAGGATTATCTTGGAGGAAGCCAGCGTTAGAGAGGGGAGGGAGCACTGCTTACAGTGTGTGTGTGTGTGTGTGTGTGTGTGTGTGTGTAGTGTGTGTCCTGTGTTGGAGCGGCTTCAGGAACGGTGTCTTGCTTTAGCTATGGAACACAGTGCTGTGGGGCAGCCCTGCACCAGGACGCCCGTGGAGCAGGAGGGTGGGAGAGAGTAGTTGAGGCCGAACTGGAATCAGGGCAGCTTCACTCAGGGAGGGAGGGGCCACCACCCCGTTGGCAGGCCAGGAGGAGTGTGTGTCTAGGGAGGACTCCCTCGCACGGTAGGCGTGGGAGGGAGCTGTCAAGGCTGAGGGACCCCGTCCCCACCCTGAGGACCAGACAGGACTGATGGATAGTGGGCAGAACTGACCAGCACCCCACTGTGTCATCTAAAACCCAGGTTAAGCCCCCCCACCCCGTGGGCTTGTTGCCTGGTCTGAGGCCCCACAGCTCTCCTTTGGAACTTCTGGGTCTCAGACACAGTAACCCAGACAAGGCAGTTGGAACTGATAGACGATGTCAAGCCAGCCAGAATTCATTCCGAGGACCGCCTCCTACTGGGTCTCCCACCCCGTATTGAGGTGACGCTCGCGTCTCTGCTGGCGGAGAGGCTAGATCCCGGAGATCCAGGTGCCCGCTTGGCGCTGATTGGCCTGTGCCGGGGCATGAGCCCCTGTGGGAGCCAATCACTGTTACCAGGGGGATGCAGTGTGCTGATTGGCTCAGACAGGGAACCCACCCGCCACCGGGAGGAGGCCACCCAGACCACAGGGCTGGAATTGGGGGAGGTGGGTCTACAAGGAACCAGCAGCCTCCATTTGGAAGGCCCTTCTTGGCCTGCCCTTCTTTTCCCCACCCCCTCCCTCTCCCTCTGGCCCTCTCCCTTTTTCTCTATTTGTCTCCTCATCTGAATCATCACCTACCCCATTATTTCCTTATCTGCGTGATGCTTTTTATCATTATGACCGTTTTTGATGCTAACCGCTAACATTTGTTGGGGACTTACTGTGCCAAGCACTTTACATTTGTTGTCTTGTGAAATCTTTACAGCATTTGTAAACATCAGTTATCATTATCCCTATTTTATAGATGAGGAAACAGGTGCAAAGGTGAAGGAACTCGTGCAAAGTCACATAGCTAGTAACTAGCTGGCCAGGATGTGACCCCAGCACTTTTAGCCACTTTGGGATAATGCGCCGCGGGGATCCATGTCCCCACCACACACTGGCCCTCGGTCAGTACTACCTGAGTGAGGGAATGCCTGGCCCCGTGCTAAGTGCCTTTATATGCATTAGCTCATTTAATCCTCACAGCAACCTGTGAGGTAAGAACTGTGATTTCCATTATACAGACAAAAGGGCCCAGAAAGGCCCCGTGGCTCCCCCAAAGGCATATAGCTTGGCAAGTGGAAGAACTAGTCTCAAATCTTATCCTTCTCACTCTGCAGTTCATTCCCCTAGAACTATGCTCAACTGCGTGAATGAGAACTTATTTCTAGCATCTTGAAGGGACTGAAAATGGTACTCGGTTAATGAATGTATGAAAAGAACATCCTTAACACAAAGATGAGGCAGATGGGAGAAGCTAAGCATGGCTAAGAATGCTAGAGGGGGCTGAAGGAGGTGGCCGTGATTTTCTATGTTCTCATATTTCCAGGAAGCCTTCCTGGAAGAAGAGGTGATTTAATGGAGGAGAGAGAGGACATTGTGGGTTGGAGGAATTCGGAGGGCTTCCTGGAGGAGCTGATTTGATGGGGGTTGGGAGGGCATTGAGAGTTGGGCAAAGTTTCTGCTCCTCAAGGCGGGAGGTGCACCCCAGACCCTTCTATGTCTAGGAAACCTACAGAAAGTGGTTAATGGGCCCTTTGGTTGATGGGTGCAGCAGGGTGCTGGGGCCCAGGCTGAGGAGGGCTTCTGGTGGTCCTTGGCTCTGGGGAGTAATGAACACATTCTCTCTTCCTCCCTGACTATGCGGTGGTGCCGGTGCTCGCGCCCCTCAGCTCTGTGCCTGGTCCTGGGCTGCATGATCTTCCCTGACGGCTGGGATGCCGAGACCATCCGGGACATGTGTGGGGCCAAGACAGGAAAGTACTCCTTGGGGGACTGTTCAGTGCGCTGGGCGTATATCCTGGCCATCATCGGCATCCTCAACGCCCTCATTCTCTCCTTCCTCGCCTTCGTGCTGGGCAACCGGCAAACAGACCTGCTGCAGGAGGAGCTCAAGCAGGAGAACAAAGGCGAGTGTGCCGGGCTGCGGGGCTGGGCGGCTGGCATGGGCACAGCCTGCTCCTCGAGGGGGGGGACAACTTAAAATAAAAGTAGTAAAAGGGATGCATTCCAGACAATACAAGCACTTTGAAAACAGTGTGACATGATCCATCAGAGCTGAACATGTGCACGCCCTATGACCCAGTAAACCCACATCTGGGTCTAAACCCATGAGAAATGTACAAAAATGCTCATGGCAGCAGTTTTCAAAATTGCAAACATCTGAAAAGAACCTAAATGGCCCATCAACAAGACAATGGATAAATAAAAGGTGGTACATTCACATCACAGTAAATAGTACCCAACAATGAAAATGAATGAACTTCTGTTATGTGTAACAGAATGGATGTGACTTGGAAACATGATACTGAGAGAGAAAAAAAACAAGTTCCAGAAGATGACAGAGTGATATTTTTTATTGAGTTCAAAACCAAGCAAAACTAAGCAATCCATGACTGTATGTGTGTATATATATATTTAAAGCAAAGAAATGGTAATAACTACATGAGGTAGAATGGTGATCATCTCTAGTTGGGATGGAAGGGGAGAAAACCAGGGCCATCAGATAGGGAACACATAGGTATATGCAAATTACTGGTAAAATTATAGTTCTCATGTGGTTTATTCACAGGTGTTTATTACAATATGCTTTATAATTAGTTTACTAGGTATAAACTTTTGCATATATCAAGTAACATATTTAAATACAATGAGGAAAAAAATTACACATAAGGTCAGAGTCCCCCTCTTCACCTTCCTTATGGGTGACCTCGGTTATCAGACCCTTTTTTATAGTAAGTAGTAAAAGTAACACTATATATATAGTGTTATATGCTAACATAAATGTCATCATCCTAAATGAATCCCTCTTAAGATTGCTTTTAATGCTCTACTCTAGAGCATGTTTTAAAGAACCTTGTCATTTCAGGGAGATCCCTTTTTATCCAATGCTTAGTGTTACATAAGATGAATGAACTGTAGTTTATTTAACCATTCTCCTTTTGGGAGATTTTTTTCCAGTTTTTCACTATAATTGACAATGCTACAATAGTCAGTGCATGCTACAATCTTGGTACATGTCTTCTTATGCACCTGGGCAAGTGTTTTCTTGGTATCTTTCAATAAGTGGAGGTGCACACTTAGGATTGTACGATGGTGCCAGACTGCTTTCCAAAGGAGTGGTGCTAATTTGCACTCCCCAAAGCTGGCTTCACAATCAGAGGCTTCTGCCACCCTGCCTCTGGATCAAACAGACACTGCAGAGGTGGACAGAAGCAGCCCTGTAGGTGTGTGTTCTTTACTGTGAGAAACAGGAGTAGTAAGTTTTAGTCTCACTCTTCCTTGAGCTTTTAGCATGTGCTAGGTCTATATTTAGCTCTTTCCATTAGCTATATTCATCTCCTGGAGTTTCCCCTTTTCTGTAAAATGGGGATAATCATAGTGAGGATGAAATGGGATAATGTACACAAGGTGTTATCTCATGTTGACAGGAGATAGTTTAGCACTGTGGTTGAAAATCTTGGATTGTGGAGGCAGACTGTATTTGGGAGAAGGCTGAGCTATGAAGTTCCTTAACCTTTTTGAGCTTCAGTTTCCTCATCCATGAAATGATAAGAAAAGTACAGCCTCACAGGGCTGTTATGTGAGGAAGAAACGAGACTAGGCCTGTAAAGTGGCAAGCACATTGTCTGGCAGGCAGTGAATACTCAGTGAAAGCTTTGAATCCTCCCAGCTACCCAGTCAGGTCGGCATCAGGACCACCATTTTACACATGAGAAAGCTGAGGTTTAGAGAGTCGAGTGACTTGACCAAGGTCACCTAATTGGGGGAGCCAGGATTTGAACCCTGGTCCAGGTCCAAAGCCCAAGCTCTTCCCTATGTCACACTGCCTGGCTCAGCCCGCCGGGGCTAGAGACTTCCTGACCCTCTCTGTGCCCTCCTGGGCTGATGGCTGCCTGACCCACCCTTCTCTGGGGCTCCTTCTGATAAAGACCTTCAGACCAGGTGGTGTCTGAGGTCTCGGAATGAGGTCAGAGCCCGCCCTCTGGGGGCAGCTTCCAGAAGTGCAGGCCCAAGACTCGGCCTTCTGGCCTTTCTGAAAGGGGCTTGGGGACGTGACTAGGACCCAAGGCACCCAAGGTGGGTCGATGCACTGCCTTCTCCTCCCTCCCTAAAGCTCCTCAGCCTCCAGTGTTACAAGTGTCTGGAGGCGAGGACTCAAGGGTTCAGGATTGTCTCACAGTTCAGTTCTGGGTCAAAAACATCTGGAACAAGAGTAAAAAAGAAAACAAACTGCTACCATTTCCAGCATTTGCTATGTGCCAGACTGTGTGCAAAGTCCTTTACTAACATTATTCATCTCTTTTTGACCCCTCAGAGATACCTCGTGAAGGTTATTAGCCCCATTTTACAGATGAGGAAATTGGGGTCTCAAAGAGGTGAATGGCTGGCTCAAGGCCACCAGATAGCCAGAGGTTTGCCTGGGATTTCAGTTTTGCCCCAGGGAGTGGATAAGGGAAGTCCTGATGCCCTGCAGGTTTCTGACTTTCTCCACTTCTCTCTCTTGGTCTTAGATTTTGTGAGCTCTACAATAAGCTCCGTGCTGCGGCCAGGAGGCGATGTCTCCGGATGGGGCGTCCTCCCCTGTCCCGTGGCTCACTCGCAGGGACCCTGAAGGCCAGGACCACGGCCCAGGAATTGAGTGCACCTCAGCTTGTCCTGTCTCCTGCTTTTCATCCCTTCTTTCTAGCTCCGAGGGAAGGCTTCGGCCTCAGACTTACTTCTCACCTGCTTACTACTCACCTCCGGTCTCTAGGCTCTGAAAAGAGGATAGGGCTGGGATGTAGCCTGGGGTAGGCGAGAGTCCATCCAGGCCCTTGGAGGGTCTCATTCTGGCTCCTCCCTTCACCTGACCTAAGGGAGCCCCAATCCTAGCATCCCCTGGGCTTCTCCTCTGTGCTCTCAACTGGCCTGGAGGCCCCTGCAGAATCCCAGGGGAAGGAGGCACTGTGACCAGCTCCCCAGGCTCCCTCAGTGGGGTCGGGGCAGCAGGGCTGTTGCCGGGCTGTATCCTTGCCTCCTCTGGCCCCTGCCTCCCACAGGAATTTAATCAAGACACTGCCCCGAGGAGACTCTTTCCTACTTTTTTTTCTTCCTTGATGATGGGTCCACCTCATCTGTCATAGAACTCCAGGTGCCACCAGCCTCCCCAGGGTCTCTGCCCCTGCTCTAGCCTGCTCCCAGCTCTCCCCAAGGAATCTGAGCTGCAACGAGGGAGAAAGCATGGGGCCTCCCTGTCACCTGCTGACTGGGGCCCCGTTCAGCCCAGAGTCTGAGAAAAGACAGAAAGGCCCCAGAGGCTGTGAGGGGAGATGCTCCAACTCCTGTCTTGGTGGTGCCTGACCTTGGAAGCTGGAGCTCTGTCGCTGCTCAGCCTGGGGCTGGCCTGGCCTCCTGTCTGCTGGGATGACTCGCCAATGACTGGACCCTTGACCCTGGCCTGTTTTGTACAGCAGACTTCTTGGCCCTGTTGTCAGGGTTGGAGGTTGGGGAGGGGGTTTGAGAAGTTAGGGGATGAGTCACCCTTCCTATCCCTTCTTATGCCTCCCACCCTGGGCATCTGCCAAGGGCAAAGACTCTTGCCTCTTTGATACTTTTCTGCATAACTTGAACATGCAGGTCACCTCTGAACAGGGTACCCCCTGACCCCACCCCCAGGCCTTGTTACCCAGCCCCTGCCTCTTCCTCCTCCTTGCCCACCTTCTCGCCTTGTGATATGCCCAGGGTCCAAAGCCTGATGGGCAGTGCTTGGAGTCGAGGCATGTGTGTGTGTGTGCAAGTGTGTGCGTGTGTGTGTGTGTGTGGAGGGGAGCAGATGAGAAGTCTTCTCTCCCCCTACCCTCCCACCATGGGGGTATCTCCCAACCCCCTTGCAGGGAGCAAGTGAGAGAGACCCCAGGTGTTCTTTAAACACCCCTCAATATCTTGTGGATTTGGGGGCAGAGCCATGTAGCCATGGCAGTGCCTCACCCTGGGGCTTGGATAACTGCTTTCAGCATCTAGTTCAGGGTGGCAAATTGGCTTCAACTATTAGGCCTACTCCTATCCGTGGGTTCTGGTTGAGGACTGAGGCCCCCTGCAGGCTCAATGGGGAAGCGTGTGGTTATCATTTAGTTATGTCTGCCTCAGCCAAAGGAGGGGGAAAAAACCAGTATGAGTGCCATGTATTTGCCAAATCTGTGTTCGTCTCCAAAGGATTTGGATCAGAGGTTTAGGATTTCCAAGAAAGACCCCAGAAATGCTCTGCCTGTCTTCTCTCATCTGGACCATAAATGGAATCAGACACTGGGGCCTGGTAGGATTCCTGAAACTTGGAACTTACCAAGTCCTGACCCCACCTTCTTAACTCACTTCTCTGGACAAATATCCTCCCTCCTCCATTCTCTGGCCCTAGCACTGTGCTCCTCTCTATCCTGCTCCCACAAAACCCCTCACTGCAGCCACATAGCCAGGCTGCCTGGGGAGTGGGGCTGTGACACCCGGGTCTCCAAGTTAAATGAGAGGATGAGGGGAGTCTCATGGGAGGAGTGGGGAGCAGGAGCTTCTCAAAGATACAAACCAAAGCCCAATGTTGGAAGGCTGTAGGAGCAGAGGTGGAGAAAGTGAGAGGGGCAGCCAGGAGCAAGTGAGTAGGAATGGGGGGGGGGCAGGGGAGGGAGAAGACAGAGGTAGGGAGAAAAGAGAGAGGAGTTAGTGCAGAGACAGAACGAGATAGAGGGGGAGGAGACATGGAGACAGGTAGAGAAAGAGATGGAGAGGTACAGAGGTAGAGTGAGGAACCAAGAGAGAGACAGGAACAGAAACGAATAAAGGAGAGATGAAGAGACTGAGACAGCTGATTAGTCACACAAAGAGAAGAGAATTGAGATGGACAGAGAACGTGGGATGGGAAGGGGAGAAGGATGGAAAGAAAAAGGAATAGGATTGGGGAAAGTGGCAAATGGTGAGAGGACACTGAGGTGGATTGTGGGAGAACAGACCGAGATGGAGGGAACAAGGAGAGAATGGGGAAAGGGGCTGTTGTCTGGGGGCTGGGTGAGGGAAGAGGGTACCTTCTACCCCAGGGGACCACCAGACTCCTGTGAGGCCAAGGGTCTGGAGGCTCAGGGGTCAGGCAGCCAAGGCCCTAACCCTTCGTGGAATGGAGGATTGGGGTAGGGTGAATCCACATCAGAGGGCAGGGCCCTTACCTCAGATGACAGAGGGGAATAGCATAGTTGACTGTAGGAGTGGGTTAGTGCCAGGTGGTACAGAAGAGGGAGGTCAAGTCCCTTTTGGGACAGTCTGACAAAGTTTCCACATCACCATCTGCCCAGCCAGCTGTGGCCCCGGTAGAGGAAGGGGCAGCTTGGAGATGCATAAAGTGAGTTTGGGGTTAGGAAAGGGGTTGCTTGGGATGTAGCCTAAGGAACCCAGGGTAACAGGGAAGGGCTAGAGGTTAGAGGGGGACCAACTCATGGCCCTGTCCCTGAGGAGTCAGCAGAGGTGGGAGCAGAGTGTGTAGCAGATACTTCAGCTAGGTGAGGTTGAAGCCTTGTCAAGACCCCTACTCAGATGGCTTCCCTTTGGGAAGAGGCTGAAGCAAAGACCAATGCCTGTTTCTGACCCCATGAAGCCCCTCTGGACTTCTTGCTTAGGTCCCTCAGAGAAGCTGAGGTTTGAGCAGCCCGACGAGGCATTCCTCCAGCTGTGGCTGGATCAGTGGGCTGTGCCCTGGTCTGGGGATTCTTTTAGGATAGGCCCAAACACACACAACCTAGAGGTGGCTCAGTCTCTGGCCCATTGCATTGGTCGGTCAAGTCCTTCTAGGTCTAGGGATTGTGAAAACTCTTTGGGGACCAGCATACATGGAGGTGAGGGCAGTGGGTAGGCCCAGAAGTCCAAGATGAGAGCTTTTAGACAAGGCTGTGGGGAGAGATTCCGTGGGCCTTGAGATTCCTGCTTGGGCACAGAGGGGAAAGTGCCCGTCTCCAGCTTTCAGTGTGAATTGGGAAAGGGAAATTCTCTCTTTGGAAAAGCTGGGATCTTCCCAGCACAAGGAACTTATGCAGGCCCCTGCCTGGCTCAGGGCTAGCGTTTGGGGTGGGACTAGCGTTTCGCAGAAAGGGAATAAGGGAGCCACAGTCCTTTCCTGAAGCTCTGACCAGCAGACCTCAGAGGGCCTGTGCTGTATGTCATTAGGATAGCTTGGTGTCCTCAATACACCATTAGTAAGTTCTGTCTGAATGTGTCCTCACTCTTCATTGTCCAATTTGGCAACATTTATTTTGGTCTTGACCCCTTCTGCTGCTGCTGGATTTGAGCTTCAGTGCAGGTGGAATGACGTTCAAATAAAGAAACACTTTATATCACCTATGCTGGCTTCTCCTTCTCTGAGTCAGCCTCCAGGGGACCAGGAGGGTGAGTCAACTTCATTTCTTCTATCAGGTCTGGCTGCAT
>PVKY010007986.1:0-14447 GCA_004027775.1 Bradypus variegatus
CTCAGTGTGGAAAACAGCGATGAGTTAATTTCCCTTCAGAGTACACTGATCCCCGGGAACCTTTTTGGGAAGCATCTTGAGAGCCCAGACCGTCTTGGTGGATGTTAATTCTGCCCTCAGAATTTCAGATCACAGCCTCTTCAGATGAAAGCGGTGAAGAGGTGCTCCACACCTCCTGTAAAACACCCTTGCTTTCGTGGGCACCAATAGCCTTAAAGTATCCTTGTGAACGTTCTTGGATCCACTTGATGCCCAGAAAGAGGAGGTGGGTGTCCCCAGAGGCATGGAGACCTCACAATCACAGGTCAAACCCTCTTCTCCTGAGACCTGCAGCCTGCAAGAGGCCTGTGCTGGTGTGGATGTATTATGTGCCCCCAAACACCATGTTCTTTAATGCAATCTTGTGGGGACAGACATATTAGTGCTGATTAGGCTGGAACCTTTGGATTACGTTGTTTCCATGAAGATGTGACCCACCCAACTGTGAGCAATACCTTTGATTAGATCATTTCCATAGAGGTGTGGTCCCGCCCATTCAGCGTGGGTCTTGATTTAATCTCTGGAGTCCCATAATGGCTCAGTCGGAAGGAGCTCAGTGCTGCAGCTTAGAGAGAGATTTTGGAGACAGCAGTTGAAAGCAGACTTTTGCTGACACCTTACTCTGGAGAAGCTAAGAGAGGGCAAATGCCCCAAGAGCAACATTTTGAAGAATGCACAGGAGCTAAGAGAGGAGCTGGAACAACCTGGCATCAGCAGACTCCAGCCGTGTGCCTTCCCAGCTAACAGAGGTTTTCCAGGTGCGGTTGGCCTTCCTTCGTGAAGGTACCCTATTGTTGGTGCCTTAATTTGGACACTTTTATGGCCTTAGGACAATAACTTTGTAACCAAATAAACCCCCATTATAAAAGCCAACCCATTTCTGGTATTTTGCATAATGGCAGCGTTAGCAAACACAAGTAAGGCCAGTTTCTCCCCTGTCTGGAGGGAGGTCTGGAACCATCCTTGGAGGGTGGCGTGGGCAGTGTGACATCCAGGTGAGGGCACTGCCACTCCTGCGGCTGAAGGGTTTCCCACCAGAGGAGCCCTGGACAGGACAGGTCAGCGAGGCAAGGGGACAGAGGCTGCTGTCTCCTATCCCACCCCCACCTGCTCTCCCTCCAGAAAGCACAGAAGACTCCTGGCAGGTGACTGAGTTACAACCTGGGCCCACGGGACCCCTCCCAGCCCCCAACAGGATGCTAGGGTTGGGATGCCCAGAAAGGGTGTTAAATGGTGTCCCACCTCCTCTTTGGGATGGATGCAGCGACCTTCTCAGACACTTCCCACAGATAGGAAGCCCTGTACCCTTGTGGTTGGGATGGGGCCCTCTGCCTGGGTTTGAACTTGGACTCTCCCCCTTGCCAGCTCTGTGACCTTGAGTAATCTGTTTAACGTCAGTCTCTTTAGATGTATAGGGAAGGAAACTGGTTTATAGCATACTCCTTGTTTTAGTTTCCTAGGCTGCTTAAAGCAGATGCCATGAAACGGTTCAGCTTAAACAATGGGAATGTATTAGCTTACAGTTTGAGGCCAGGAAAATGTCCAAATCAAGGCCTCATCAAGGCAACACTTTCCTCCCAAAGACAGGCTGCCGGCGACTCTTGGCTCCTCTGCCACGTGGCAAGGCCCATGGCACCTTCTGCTGGGCTCTCCCTTCTCTTCTGGGTTTTGTTGCTTTCAGCTCCTTGCTTCTGTGGCCTTCTCTGTCTCCCTCTCTGCATTCATGCAAGCAAACGCACCTACACACATGCTCACACACACACACACACACGCTAGCACTGGTTGACCCTGGCTGTGAGCATATGGGCCCAAGCTTTCCTTTTCTCCTCTCCACATCCAGGCCTGTGATCCCTGGTACATCTGTAAGGACTGTTGTAAAACCTAAGTGGCAGCACCGATGTGTTAATTTGTGGCCTCACGCCGGCGTCGCAGGGAATGGGAGCTGGTTAAATGAAGTTGCCACAGTCCCAAGTTCTCTTCTCTGGGGACCGTGAAATTCTGCAGCAGAGTCAGGACAAGAGCCCCCATCTCTGATCTAGGCCAGGGCTCTTTCTACGACACCGTGAATCGGTGTCTAGGCTAGGAAGACATTTTACATTTTAAACTCATTGTTCAGTGTCTCATTCTACGGCTATTACCACCCCGAATCCTTGACTTCCTTAAAGGAGTCTGTCCTAGAGGCTCTCAGAGGCAGCGGCACAGACAACAAACTCTCTTTTGTGCCTGTGGCTGGCCTGTGGTCTGACCTGGCCCAGAGAAATGAAGAGAAGGGTGGGGAGACAGCTCCCGCCAAATGGCACTTCCTGCCACGGGGTCACCGTCTGTGATGAGTTCCCTCTGCAGATGGACACATCATAATGAATTGCCCCAGAAAGAGAATTTCAGGGCTTACGAGAGAATGTGCGGGCCAGCTGGGGGTGGGGTGGGGGCTGGGGAAGATGGGGTCATTGCTTCACTCAGGCACTAGTGGCAAGAAGGGGCAGGGGTCTCTTGCCCTCCCTGGGGACCATTTCCCTAGAAGTATTCAGGCTAAATGTTTCACATGGCCCCATCAGGGCCTTGGTTTATTTTGATAGAACAAGTGGACAGGAAGAGGCAGGCAGGGACCAGAGCAGAGTTGGGGTGAGCACTGTCTCCCGGCTGTGCTCAGTCGCTCTGACAGCCTCAGCCCACTGTGCAGGGTAAGGGGGTACTGGATGGCTGACACACGGAAGAGAAGATGCCCCCTCTAAGCAGGGCCCAGGCCTCCAAGAGCCCTGACCAACTCAAGTGGAGGTGCCAGAAGCACCTGGAGACAGATGCGTTTCTCAGGCTTTGGGAGCCACTCGCATCGAGGTGGGAGTCAGAACCCCGTGATGGGATGCGCTTACCTGGGGACCATGAGACGGTGGAGAGGAGCCACAGCCCAGACTGGGAGCTCCAGGGTGCCCGTTTATTTGTGAACATGAAGGGCTTTCTTGTTAAAATCCTGCGTCCACCATACCATTCATTCACTCGTCCATGCAGCCATCTGGCATCAATCATTTGCCCCAGCATCTGTGCAAACAAATAAGACAATGCTCACTCCAGCGCTTCTGCTCTCGAGGTGTTCTCCTTTTTGACAGCAGACTTAGGAACAAGAGGAAAAGTGTCACAGGCTGCGTGGACCCGTGTGTGCCTGTGAGCACCCCATGAGCACAGTCATTGAGCCCATGCTAGGGTTGGATACTGGGGCCCCATGCATCTCTGTCTGCAGAAGGGTCTTGAATGAGGCTTGACAAGCAGTGGGGCGACAGTGCAGCACAGAATTGCCGAGCAGGGGACCCCTCTGCCTCCACTCCGGCCACCCCCTCCCACCTCTGTGGGGTTTGCTTGCAGGCTCAGGTGGACCTTACTTCCTGGAGGACCCCAGAGCTCCTCTGATCCACCTCCCAAGGATATCCGAGGCATGTGGCTCAGCTCATCTGCTTTCACTTTTCTGAACGTGATGTCTGGAACATTCCTTGCCCTCGCCTTATCTGCAGGAGGCCGTTTCACAGGGCCTGAGTTGGGGCCGACTTTGTACTTCTGATGTGGTTTGGCTTCAGCATCAAGAAGAAAGATGAGAGCTGAGCTGCCTGGTGGCTGTCATTTGCCTGTGTTAACACCCGGTGAAGTATTGCTTCCCACATTTCGGGCCAAAGTCACATATGCAGCTATCTAACATAAGACCTCTCCCAGAATATCCCGCCAGGTTTCCGGAGATGGTCTTTAAATCCACTCCAGGCTGTGGGAAGAGAGTGTGTGCTGGGGTTTGCCGGTACAAAACTAGGAAAAGCTCATCTGAGCAATTTCTCTCTCCCAGAAACTGGGAGTGCAGACACCCAGTAAGTGCCTTCTTGGAAATGAATGAACTTGGTGTGTTTCTTTTGTCTCTGACGAAGCCCACGTCAACTTACAGGTTGCTTCTCTCTCTCTCCTCCCATCACCTGCCGAGAAACGACACAGATTCTGCACCAGGCAGAAGGAATTGGTTTATCTCCTCTGCCTGCAAACAGGCATTTTCAGTAATCCTCTGAAGTGGACCGTGTCTGGGTTAAGTTCTTCTTGGTCCTAGTTTACACTGTTTAAACTTCTGCAAGCTGCCTCTAAGCCTATAGGAAGTAGGTGGGGTGTGGGTACATAGTATTTTCAATCCGGGAGGACACACACACACACACACATGCACACACACACACGAGTTTTCCTTCACACACACACACACACACACACGAGTTTTCCTTCACGCACACACACACACACACACACACACACGAGTTTTCTTTTGTGCCTGGGAGCACATCATCCGTTTTCAGACACTGAATTAGCACAGCGAAGGGCGGGGCCTCTCCTGCCATGCCTTTTGCCTCCTTGCTTTTCAGACTTTAATGAAACTGTCCTTCAGGAATAACTATCTTTCAGCCAGAGATTGCTCCTCCCTCCGTGGCCTCCTGGGAAGCCCAGTATCTGGGCACCTTTTCACGTCTCTTTACCCCGCTGAGGGTGCCTTTTTAATTATACTGAAAATGACATCAGCAGCAAAGGACAATGGATTTCTCTAGCATGTACCTGCTAGCAGTGCGCCCCAGCTCTGGGCAGGTAACGCTTCAGAGAGAGGACCCACGGGGAGGCTCCAATTAAAATGCTGGCGAACGCTGGGGAGCCAGGCACCTCGCTGCTGACGGAGACTGCTTTATCCTCTGGCCTGTCGATGAACTTTAAACCCCAAGAAGCAGGGGCGAGCACAGTTGTGAGAGAGCAGATTGCCCCAGCAGATGCTAGCAGGAGCCCCTGAGCAGGCGCTGGGAGGGCAGAAGTTTTATCTACCCGGAGAAGCATCTGTCCAAGGGAAGAAGTCTGCTTTCTGTTCTCCTTACCATCCTGGGATGATTTCTCCTGCTTCGTGAGATAAAGGACCACAGTTCACACAATAGGTTCTGATTGAAGAGGGTCCTTGTTCAAGAGCTGGGCTCTCTGTTACTGAATGGAGGGCAAAAGGGGCCCCACTTTTCTTGAGAGCCTCTCTGGGTACTTTATAAATGATAATCTCTTTAACCCTTACAATGATCCTCTGAGGTAGGTATTGTTATTCCAACATTTCAAAGTGCAGGGAAAATGTTAACTGTCTACACATTGGATAGAATTGAATTTCCCACCCGTGGTCGCACACCCAATCCACTACCCAAACTCTGCCTGCTTTCAGGTAAGATAAATCCCAGCACTAGACTAGTTTTTTTAATCCCCTCCCCACTGCCCACTCCTATCACCTGCGTTCTAGAAGGCCTGGCTTTCTCTTTCAAGTGTGGCAGCAAGGAAGATGCTTTCTTCTGAACATCAGCCGTGCCCTACACAAAGGACTGCAGGGGTCATAATTGCACATGGCCTTTACTCTTCCCCTCTGCCCCACTGCTACACAATCCCTTTACCAAAGAAGTTCCTAAGAGCTCCCAGCGGCTGTCAACTGTGAAATTGATGACACGGGTAGTGGACCTTGCCTAAAGTCTGAGTTAAGCTGCTGCTCCATGCGCTCTTGGAGACACCCTTCCCCACTTTCCCCTGAGCATCGGGCAAACAGAATAATTCCGTGCACGCTGTTGTGAAAGTATCGAGTTGGTTCTGGTGCCATTCGGCCCACGGAAGGGGATCCAATCCTCCAGCGTGTCTTCTGATCTTGGAGAACTTATTTCTCTCCCCAGTGAGCATGTGGGAGGTTTACATTCCAAACAGTAATTTGGGTAAGATAAAATAGGATAAAATAAGGTCACGATGGAGTCGGCAGCCCAAGCTTCCCTTGAAAGGAAAAAAATGGAAATGGTAGGGCACGACCAGAGTGTAAGGTGGAGCTTGGCACCCCGGAAACCTCAGCCTTGCCTCATTTGCCAGTGATATCTCAGAGCTTGTGCTGCAGACCTGACAACCGGATCTGGCAAAGCCAAGCTGAGTGTGTCTTTTTTGTCTTTTCCCTGCACTGATGTTTCTCTAATGCAGAGGGGAGGCTGGAGCAGGGGTGGGGGGGCAGGAGACATACTGGACAACCAGTTCTGTGCCATTGCCTACAGCAGACTGGGGTCTGGGAGTGCCCCTCACAGACACCTGCCCGCAGCAGCCAGACTCCCAAGGGGGGTGGAGACAAAGCAGCCTCCCAGCTGGCTGCAAGAGCAGTTTGCATTTCTGGAGCGCAGTCATAATGGTTGGCTCTGAGCCTCCCCGTGGGGCATCATTCAAATGCATGGTGAGAAAGAGGGACAGCAACCTCAACTCCTCTGTATCTGAGCAAAACCGGGAAGGAACTTTGTGGAAAGAAAAGGAGGAGACCAAAGGGAGAAAAGCCAGCTGGGATACTACAGGTTCCAACAAGTTCATCATCGAGAGTGAAAGGAGGAGGGGGGCGGACAGTTATTCAAGGAGCCAAGTTGCTGCGTGAGACCACTGCGGATGGGGAGAAGTTGAGCTGGGAAGGAGAGGGTGCCTCCTTTCCCGGGTTCAGGATAATGTGGCATGGATGTGTCACGGCCTCCCTCTGGGCTCCTGGAGACAGGACATCCAGTCGGGCGCAGCCACTCTCACGAAACTGAGAGGATGCCCTCTCGCCCACTTGGCTCTGCACCTGACACTCTGCAGCCCCGCTCCTACCTGGCGCTGGGGTCCCCCCAGCTCTCTGGAACCCCCCTGGCTCTCTGGAGCCCCACCGGGCACTGGGCCCCCACCTGGCACTCTGGGGCCTGCCGTTAGGTGTCCTGTGCTTCAGCCTGAGAGAAGGTCTGGGTTTCGTCCTATCCCAGGGTCTCTTTCCTGGTGGCTGGCCCAACAATTAAATGCTTGACCCTTTATTCTCTCCCGATACCAATAAGAACCCTTTACCGGGCACCTGCTGTGTGCTAGCAGGCACTCTTCTAGTTCCCTCAGGGAACTTAGGGGCCTGCAGAATTCTGTTGCATTTAGGAAAAGCAGCATCAAGGCCCTCCCGCCTGCTTGGGCTCCAGAGAAGCCTGTTTGCGCCTTGCTGGACGTGCAGCTCTGTGTGTCAGCGCAAGGCTGAGGGTCAACCGTAGATGCAAGCCCCGCTGCGCCCTGGGAGACATGGCCCCAGCGCACAACCCTGCATTTTGGAGCCAGGGTCCTCATCTGTAAAATGTGCTGCAGGGTTGTTTTGTGGATTAAATGAGATAGATCTAAGGAAAGTGCGCAGGCGGAAGCTGTCAGAGGAGGGCAGTGGAGATGAGGGCGCTGGGGGAGGGAGGGGAGAAGGGGCAGGCGCCAGGAAACCTGGATGCCAGCATCTGTTGGTGTCAACGGCTGCCTTTTCCCTGCCAAGACCCCCTCTTCCGTTTATGCACCTTTGTTTCCTTTTCTTTCCTGCTTTGGAGCTTTGTGGCCATTTCTTTCCACAACCTGCTCAGTTCCTACTTAAGAGGGGCTGGCAGAGGACAGGGTCAGCACCGCGGTAACTAAGGGGCCTCCTCTCTCCTTGCACAGGCGCCTGGATGCCTCGCAGCCTGAGTTTCCTCCACCCTAACTGAAGCGAGCCTGGTGGGTGGGTGCTGCCCGTTGCCTCTCCATTGATCCTCGGTGACCTCCACCCGCTCCCTGCAGGGTTACGATCTGCCGCTTACAAGCTGTGTGGTCACTTAGCGCTCTCTGTCAAATGGCATTACCAAATGGAGATAATGCCAGCATCTTCTCTGGCGTTTCTGGCGTGGACTGGCTGCGGGTGAGAAAGAGAGGTGTCCTGGGCAGCGGGTACAGAGGAAGCGCTCAGTAAGTGGGGACTAAATCACAGCTCCTGGGAGCCCCGGCCTCATGGGGCTGCTCCGTGCTGTTCATACCCAAGCTGGAGAGCAAGGATTTGTCTCTTCCCACCCTCAGGTTCAGGTTCAGGATGCACAGGGACCGGGTGATCAGCTGCGGGGCCTCCCTGTCCATTCCGGGCATCTGGAAGCCAAGAAGGCCCCATTGTCCTTCACATGCAACTGCCTAAGGGAAGAAGCCTCTTCCTGACCCTCCCTCCCCACAAGATCCGGGGGTGTCCCTGGAGAGGCAGGAGGGAGATTGGCCTCCCCGGCTCATCAGCTGGAGCATGGAAGGGTGAGCGTGCCCGAGACCCGCTGTCTGCAGGGCCACATGCCCTCTTGCTGCCCTGTCCAGCCCAGCCCCCTCCCTGGAAGCAGCCATGGAGCACCCACTTGGCATACTGCTGCACCCCAGGGTGCAGGTGCAGGGCCCAGATGAGCTTCTGGCTGCTCCCAGGGACCCAGTGACCCACCAGGCTTCAAAGGGGCAGTGGGGCTGCAGCGGGGGTTCGAAGCTGCCCTTCTCTGCACCCCCTTTCTCCCTCTGGGTCTTAAGAAAAGTTAACCTCAGACCCACCTGTGAGAGAGGAAGGAGTAGACTGACCCCTTTTTCTGCCTTCTCCCGGGACCCGGCTCATGTGGCCAAATCACAGCTGCTGCCCACATGCCCGGCCACTCCTAAGGGAGTGGGAGCTGCCCCGGCAAGTGCAAAGGTCCTCCTGTCCCCTGCTGGCCCCTACAGTCACCGTGACCCTGGTCCTCTGTGGTCACCATGGCCCTGCTCCCTGCTGTCCCCCGTCCCCTGCAGTCACTGTGTCCTCTACTCCCTGCTGTCCCCCTGTCCCCCACGGTCACATGTGCCCCTTGGGCCTCACCATGCAATATGACGTGAACTCTCTGTCAGGCCCTTGGGGACAGGAGCACAGCCATGACTCCTCCCTAAGCACAGATGGGAGCTGTTTGATGGGTTTTTTAACGTGATTAATTCAGAAGTGGCAATTCTCTTGATTTAGAATCTGGGAGATGCCCCCGAGGGATGGGGATACACAACAAAGGGCTGGATGCAGAGAGCACTGAGCTGGGGACTCTTTGCCTCATCCCCTCCCCTGGCAGCGCTGGGACAAAGCTCGTCCAGCTGGGCTTACTGCACGGGGTGTAAAGGGGTACTGCAAAGAGAGTCCACACACCAACAGAGGACACCCCAGTTTACTCACCTCTCACAGCAGAATCCAGGAGCCAGATTCCGGGCACCGTGGGGGGTATGAGTTCTTTGCAGTCTCAATATTAGGTGAAATGACAAATCATTTCACGCAAGACTTACCCACGACACAAGTGCATACGTGCAAAGGAGCATGAGGTGTATGTGGCCAATGCTTTAGGAATTGGGACAGAAAGAGGCCCATTGGGGCTGAGGTGGTCAGGGAGGACTTCCCAGAGGAAGTGGGCCTTCAGCAAGATAGAATTTAGATTGGGGTGGGGGGAGGGGAGATTTGCAAATAAAAATGAGCTTGGTGTTTTCTTTAGTTTCTTTAGTTTTCAAATCGATTGAGGAGAAATTGGAACTTTTGTGGGGAATTGAGTGGAGGTGAGTTTGGATGGGTAAGCGGGGCTTAGGTTCAAGGAGGGACCTTAAAAACCAGGCCGGCATCCAGAAGTTGATCATAATCAAAATCAAAAAGATCTGAAGTAGCCATGGTAATATTAGTTTCTTCATTCTTATCTCAGCCTGTGTTGTGGCTATAGACCTGACCCCCGTTTTGCAGCTTGGGAAACTGAGGCAGAAATGTTAAGTAACTTGCCCAAGATTATTTAAGAAAGATGGGCTCCATCTGCAAAATAGAAGGCTCAGAATGGAGGTCAAGTTTTTTGGAACGTGTCAAGATGACCCTTGGCAAGGCTAGGCAGTGTTTAGAGAAGGAAGAAGACAATCTGATAATACTATGAAGAATCTTATTTCAGGAGAGGAATCCAGTTTATTGTATTAGCAACAAGAAAATTGGGGCACAGGGAGGAGGCCTCATTTTTCCGAGAGTGTATTTAAAGTGGTAAAACATGTACGTGCAGAGCCGGAGGGAGGCCCAGTTACCACCTCCCGGCCCTTCTCCCAGACGCACCAGCTCGGCCGGTGGCAGTCGCCCAGGAGGCCCGTCAGGTGAATGAACCCAGAGCCCCTGGCAGAGCACGTGCATGTCCGTGTTATTCTTATCAGTCTGACCAAGTCCCACCTCAAGGCCGGCCGAGAAGTCGGCAGAGCCACCAGGGCCCCGTGTTTAAAAGCTCAGGTGAGCACGGTCCCTTCTGGAATAGTCCGGCCACCACCCTGGGGTTCCCCCACTGGCCGGCAGAGACCATGAGCAACACAGAACTTCTGTGTCTTTCTCCCACTTACCCCCAAAGGACAGGGCTGCGGGCAGGTCTGGGGCCTGGCTTACCTTGGAAAGGCGCTCCTGAAGCGCAGAGCCACAAGGAGCTCCACCGAGGAGTGAATTTGGACAGGGAAGTTTGTAGAGAGGTTTTATTTGTGACACGTAAGAGGGAGTAAAAGCGTAGGAGGACTATGGAAAAAGAATCTGAAAGAGAAGAGAGAAGCGACTGAGTGAACAGAGCTAATTATAGGCTGAGGGAAAAATCAGCCTTAAATTTTGTGATGGCACCAGTGACCCCGAGGAGGCTGTTCCCGAGAGCTTGCCCTCCACGGAGGGTGAGTAGACTCCACCAGCTCGTCCTGTGAAACCCGACTGGCCACAGGCCACCTCTCTGGCCGAGCTCCAGCCTGACCCCCATGAAGCTCTGCAAATGTTTACTGCACAAGTAACTGGCAAATTATAATCAGCAGATTCTGTAAACATCCTTTGAAAGCACATAATTGCAGAATGCTTTCTGCTTAGTCAGCAATTTACTCTGACTGTGTTTAAGAAACTTTGGGAACAATTAGTTAATTAAGCACCTCATGTCAAGATAGGGTATTGTCTTAGTTTGCAAGATCAGGAAATCACAGAGCTGATACCATAAGTGGCTTTAAACCAACCAGGCAGGGAATTAAGGATTTGGGGCCTGCGTCAGTCAGAATCAGCTAGGTTATGCTGTGGTGACAAACAGCCCCACAGTTTTGGTGGCTTACACAGTGGCCTGTCGTGTGCACGCTGCATGTCCTTCAGGTGGGAGGTGGGAGCCTCTCACTCACTGATGGAACAGCCCCATCTGGGGTGTCACCAGTCACTGACAGCAGAAGGCAAAGCATGGGCTTTAATGGGAATTGATATTTAGGAGTCGTCACTGCAATGTCCTTTAAGATCTGTTGTCACACTCTTCACTGCCTTTATTTCTCCATTTGTAAGTTGTGGGTGATAAATTTAGGCTTTCCGTCATTGAGAGTGGTACATATAATGTTACAGTGATTGTTTAAATAATGGAATGACATATTTGTTTATTTATTTTTTACAAAAGATATACATATCCAAATAATTTGGGAGGATAAAGTTGATTCCAGTGATGCTGCTTTTGCTGAGAGCCTTTTAGATGCCTAGAGTTTGTGAATCACTGAGGAAATTCGTTTTCTTACTGTAGAAATTTCATTGTATGTAAGGTTGTGGCAACCAGCTACATGGAGAGACCAAAATTCTGCCTCCAGGAGGCCTCCGAGGGTGACATCTGCTGCCTGCTGAAGACATCAGTGTGTTGGGTCTACCCTTTAGCCCCACAGGTTCAGAAGCCTGATATTTTATTCTCAGGGAAGACTCACATTAATCAAGTTCAAAGGACTGATGTATAAACCCCTAATGTTAGTGTGCCCATTTGGAGTGAGAGATGTAACCCTCACTCGGACCAGCCTTCGGGGCACATGAGCCTCGCACCCACTTGCCTGGGAGGTGGAGTCAGCGGTAGGGATACGCACATGGGCTCTGAGCCAGCTGGACCTCACTGTGAGCCCCGGCTTTGCTGTGAGACAGAGAACAGCTTGCCTGACACCGCAAGTCCCAGACTCTTCCTTGGCAGAGGAACGATAATCCCTGTTTTAGGTGATAATGAGATCAGCACCATACCCATGATGTGGGAATGGCTCTGTGAGTCATTTGCATGGCCTGGAATCAGAACAAGGGGGCATATTAGGTAATATGAGCATTTATCATGGCCGGCTAACATGGCCCCATGCCTCCATTTCAGCCCTATAAAGCACCTTACCTCTGAAAGCCAAATGCTCAAAGCTGACTGGCTAAGATTGCATTTGCTGCCCAGCTCGTCTTCCTTTCCTAGCTGATGGTCTCCCTCCCCCCCCACACCCCTCACTCCTCCACCCCCTTCTGTGGAACTATGAGAACAGCTAATCCAATTATACATGAACTATTCCAGCCCTGGGAGTGATTCTGTCTTTTCCTGGGTAAATTTATACATCTCAGATCCCTTCCGTGGAGATGTTGGCTTTAAAGTTTAACCCTCAAAGAGAAAGACATCAGCTTTCTGTCCCTTCCAGGTTTGGGCTGGACCACCTCCCCATAACCCCCAGGAACCCACAGACCCACAATAATTACTGTATAGTCACACCTCCCTTTATGAAACCAGGCTCACTCAGCTTCAGCTGCTGCCACCCCCAGATCTCTCCCAATTCACTAGACTTGATGCCAAGTGGATTCTGACATTTGAAAAAAAATCATTCTGAGTGCAAGACTTTATTACCATTTAGGACACTTTAAAATAAGTGTGACCCAAGCTTCAAAGGCAAACCCCAAAGGTTATAAAAAATTCTTTAAGGAATAGCAGGTGTCATAGAAATGTTGTGACTACATGAAAAGGGATGGTGATCATTTGAACAGATAAATTATGGTCCACTGCCACTTTAAAATTCAGCTGCTGTACGTGAAATGCTTCCTAACTGAGCAAATACCTGGGAGTGGGGTGGAGGTGAGGGTGACAGGGGTGCCAACTGTGGAGCCCGCAGCAACCCATGGCAAGCTTTGCATGCCCCCCTTTTCTTGCATTCTCCTCAGTACTTCATCAGGAACCGTGCCAACATTACCCCACAACCACCCACGCTACTGCACTCTCCCAGGTAGAATTTCTACTATTTATGGAGGAGAATCTAATATAAAGTCTTGAATTCATTGTGGAACACAGACGTTGCTTTTTCACTTTTTCAAAATGTACTGTGAATGAAAGTTTAAAATATTAGATGGTACTGATTTCTCAAGATGGACTTGCCTGTTGGTTTTTATGTCTTCAGGGAAGGTAGCGCTGCTGTGGCTTCTAACCCACTGAGGTAAGCTCAAGCTGTTTTTGTTGGTAAATGGATGGTAATCAAGACCCAGAGGCTGCCACCGTGTGAGCCCAGGAGTAAGGCAGCACAAGGTGAAACACTCCTTTGGCTTTTTTAAAAGGAACGCTGGCTCCTACCCAGTGCCCCTTGTGAAAGCCTGAGATTCGCAGAAACAGGTGCTGTGTCTTGCTCACTTTTGTGTCCATTTGCGGCATTTGGCTATTGCCCTGCACATACTACAGGTGCTCAATAAACATTGAATTAAAGGAACTGCACACAAAACTGAAATAAGAAGCCAAACTCTTGATTTACAAGTCTTATCCTCTCTCCTCAAGAAGTGCATCAGAATAGGGAGTATATTCAGGAAGAAGGAAAGCGATGTGCGTGGATGCACACACATATGCAAACACACATGCACACACACACAAGGGCGTACACATTTCTTCTTCTGGAATCTTTGATTTTGCTCTGAGCTTGGAGAAGTCGGTGAGTGTGCTTGGAACGAAGTCGCTGCCCTAAAGAGCAGGCAATGAGTTTGCAAGCCCATAACCCGGAGGCCACTTGAGAAGTAACTGTTCCGAGATCCCTCCCACAGCCTTTGTGTCTTCACCCACCTTAGTGCCTGGGGTTCCAGGGTCATTTCAACAGCGACAGACCAAAGTGAATGAAGTATTGAAAGTCTCCCCAAATCAAAACTGCTATGCCTGAAACTCTGTGCACACCTTTGGCTTGGAGGAGATTTTTTTTTAATTGTGGTAACATATAACCTAAAGTTTGCCATTTTAACCATTTTAAGTGTACAATTCAGGGCATTAATTATTTTTACAATGTTGCGCTATCATCATCACCATCCATTACCAAAACTTTTTCATCATCCAAAACAGAAACTCCATCCCCTTAAGCAATAACTCCCCACTACCCTCCCCCAGACCCTGGAAACCTCTAATTTTCCTTCTATCACTGTGCATTTGCTTATTCTAGATACTCCATATAAGTGGAATCATGCATTTTTTGTCCTTTTGCGTTCAGCTTATTTTCACTCAGCATAATGTTTTCAGGGTTTATCCATGTCGTCACATGTGTCAGAGCATATTCCTTTTTAGGGCCAAGTAATAAATATCCAATTGCATTATGCACCACGTTTTGTTTACCCAATCATCTGTTGAGGGAACCTTGGGTTGTTTCCACCTTTTGGTTACTGTAAATAATGCTCCTATGGACATTGTTATACAGGATCTGTCTGAGTCCTACATTCAGTTCTTTGGTGTATATTCCTAGGAATGCAATTGCTGTGTGATGTGGTGATCATAGGTTATCTTTTTGAAGAACCATCAAACTGTTTTCTACAGCAGCTGCACATTTTATATTCC
>PVKY010007987.1:0-14445 GCA_004027775.1 Bradypus variegatus
TGGTATGGGATGGGGGATGGTTTGGGTGTTTTTTTTTCATTTTTAGTTTTTTGTTCTTGTTCTGATTCTTTCTGGTGTGGGGAAAATGTTCAGAAATAGATTGTGGTGGTGAATGCATAACTAGATGATCATACTGTGAACGACTCACTGTATACCATGGATGATTGTATGTTATGTGATTGTGTTTGAATGAAACTGATTAAAAAAAAAAAAAAGAATTGCAGTTTGAGAGCCCAAAATGAGGAAAGGCCAGTCTTTTTTCTCTTGCCTTTGCTCAGCCTTTTATTTATTTATTTATTGACTTTGTTTACTCTTTCTTTTCTAGAATAGATTGTTTCTGGTCTCTAGAAGAATATTTAAGCAGCTGTCGACAGGTGACCTGAAAGGTAGCTGTTGATGGTATGCTTAGAAATTTTCAAGCCATCTGTAACCTTCCTCAATGGCTGTTCTATGTTCAATGCCCAGGAACAGGAAGTAGAATCTGTAGATGTTAAGGCAGAAAGGCCCCAACCAGAGCTGTAAGGTTCAGAGAAAAAGAAAAACTCACAGTAGAGATTTTCAACCCAGAATCATTAACCTGGAAATAAAAGCAGGAGAGGGGGGCTGGCCACCTTGAGATGAGTGAATTTAAGCATCAGAAAATGAGTTGAAGATGACTTCCAATTCTTTTCCATTTAAACAAGTCTGTGTTTTATGACTTTTAGACTCTTTGAAATGTCGCCATTTATATACACCTTGAAACTCACAAAAGACAATGAGGACAGTCACCAAACCTGTCTAGATAAAGGTTGTAGAGACTCGAGAGGCAAAGAAAAGTTACCAGACGAAATTGACGATTTGGGGTACACCATTGCCCTCTATTGGATTAAATAAATCAGACGTCTTAGTTTGGGTATGTGTTTCATTATCTTTGACTGATTTTGCCAAGAAGTCAGGTCACCTTTGAGTGGGAAATTAATTGAACCTTGTAAATGGTTCCTTCTGCTGCCACCCTTTCCCTGAGGAAATCAATTATAGTAGTAACTCTGATGGCAGGTCATTTATCATGTTTTCATTCTTTCAACAAACCTTTACTGCATGCCTACTAAGCACTGGCTAGGTATTGCAGGGAATCTAAGAATACACTATAATAACAACCGCCACCCTTCATTGGACACCTACTATGTGCCAGGTTCTTTATGCACACTAATATACAACCCACCTCATGGAGCCAGTGGAAAAGGAAACTACACACTCAGGAAGTAAGTGGCACATCTTGGATTCAAATCCAGGTCTGTCTACACCTAAGCTCATGCTCTGTCCGCTAAGCTACAACCCTTCCCCTCAAGAAGTTTACAAACTGTTAGGGGAGATAGGATATAGATAGAGTTGTCTATACCAATGGTCAGCAAACTACAGCCAGCGGGCCAAATCTGGCTCACCGCCTGTTTTGGCATGTACTGTGAGCTAAGATAGCTTTTACATTTTTAAACGGTTGAAAAAAAATCAAAAGAAGCATATTTTGTGACATGAAAATTATATAAATTCAAATTTCAATGTCCATAAATAAAGTTTTATGGGAACTCGCCACACCCACTTGTTCCCTGTTGTCTAAGGCTTCCTTCTCCACTCTGACGGCATGGTTGATGGGTTGCCACAGAGACCCTGGGGACCCCAAAGCCAACATATTCACTCTCTGGTCCTTTACAGCAAAGGTTAAATGACCCTTGGTCTATATACCCCAAGGTGGAATATGCTATCTCAATTGGAGGGGTTTTTCAAGTGTCTTGGGAGTTAAAAAGACGAGAGACTAACATTTATTTAGCCCACTATATGTGGTGCTGGAGGGGATGTACAGGTGTGTTCTGTTTTAAGACTCAATACATGAAACCCAGGCTTTTAAAATGAAAAATTAAGAGGTAGTTATTTGCATAACAAATTTTTCTTTTCATTTTATAAAGGGATTCACCACGGGGTTCCTTTATAGAGTGAGCCTCAACAATGCATGCTAATATGATTCCATTTACAAATACTCTATTCATAATAACTTTTCAAGAACATACCTATTGTGTACAGTGAGGCTTAGCTATAATCATTTTTTCCCCTGGCAGTGTAAGGTTTCCTACTTCTGAAAAGGAATTGAGCTGACCTTGTCAGTTCAGTTGGGGGAGGAAGTGTGCTGCCTTCTCGTCTCCAAGATGAGCTTTACCTGACAAATACAAAGGCTGTGAATTCTAAGTCTGCCTTCTGTGAGGCTAGATAGCTGGTGTAATTTTACATTTTTAGCTCCTCTCGGTAGCTGCAGCAAAAGTCCTAAAATGTAAATTCTTCACTATTCTAACACTTCATTTCATGCACAAGATAAATTAATAAAAATTACATTTGCTGCTGATCTCCTTAAAATATGCGACAAGCACTACTTATAAAGAGCAATGTTTTTGTCTTCTCTTTTTTTAAAAGACATTATCTTACCTGAATTACAACATAAACTGGAGCAAGTCATATAAATATTCAAATTGGAGCTCTCCCCGACAAAATCGGAAATGGTATCACTGATTCAATTTAGGACACAGCTCCCTATTTTGCTGGGTCCAGAGCTTGAAGTCTCTCTTAGCCTTGAGATATTATGCAATTGCTCTTTTTAAGAGATGCATAAAACAGAAAACTTGGCTATTCATAGCCAACTTAAAGAAGCTGAAATTGTTCAAGACCTTTTTTGCCAAAAACCATTTGGACGGTAAATACATGTTTCTGGACAAATTCACTTAGTCTGGTTTTCAGATGGAGTTTTTTTTTCAAGAGCTGTCTAATGGCTTTTGTTTTCTTCTTCTGTGGTGACTATATTTTGGAAATTGTTAAGCATTCCCTGTATATAGTCTGAATATTTTTCAGGTTCTTTGGTGGTGAAAGAAGCTGAAATGGAAATGCAAGGGCAGAGAAAATCACACCTGGGACAGACCTGCGCAGTGCTACCCTGTGGTGAAGCAGATTTGTGGATCTAGGCTGCTAACGGATATTATGTGCAATTCTTTAAGGGGGTAGTGAGAGAGACGCGGAGGGCTGCTGAGAAGCAGGGTCGCCATTAGGGGCCAGACCACAGCATGGTTCTGAGGTGGGCTTTCTGGACAAATGGCACCTGCAGGAGGGAGGCTGATGGAGGGGGCTTGGTCTTCCCCTACGCTGCCAGTTCTCAGTATGTATGGCTTGCAGCGAAGCAGCCATTTCTAAAGCTGGTCACTGACAGGGAAAGGACATTTGTTCCATCTATTAGGTTCTCTGAAGAGGGGTCTCTCCCTTCATCTCCCCCTGAGGTCAGAAGCACTGAAATTGCAAACAGGAGCAAGAAAGCTCGATTGCATTCTTGATGCTGTACCTTTTTTTCTCTCCTTCTCCTTCCCTCCCTCTCCCCTCCCCCCTCTCTCTTCTCTTTTCTCTCTTGGAATTGTTGCTACCTAGTTTTTATCTCCACCATATATTTTTTCGTTTTCCAAACATAGTCTGTAGGGATGGCAGATACAGGTTATATGAATAAGTAGCGAATGAATAAACGTGCCAGTTTGTCGCCCCCCCACCCCCGGTCGTAATTTAAAACTTTTAAAAATGAAAACAAATGGATACTAATGGAATGGGATATAAATTTCCATGCATTTTAATGATCACCCAGAGGTGGCACATTTACACATCCTCTGCTATCAGGGGCCCTTCACAGGTGAAGTCCGATGCTTTGAACGGAAACAGAGCGGGCCCCGCCCCCCTGGGCCCCGCCCCCCCCGAGCACCGCCCCCCTGCCAAACGCATCTGAACAGATTCCGCTTCACAATTGGAAATGGAATGAAACAAAAATTTTTAAATTGATTTTATGAAGAGTGGGCATGTTTAATTGGATTTTTTTGAGCCAGAATTGATATTATAAGCTGGGGAGCTCTGTGAAATGCCTGTGTCTGGGCTTTGCCACGCTGCCTGCCTCCTGGGGAAAGCAGAGAAAAGAGCCGCTCTTGGGAAGCAAGTTTACTTCTGCCTCGGCTTTCTCGTGGACGTGACTTGCAGCCAGCCTGGGCCGGGCACCCAGGCCTGATCTGAGTTACATGCAATGTCGGCAAGATCCTCCTGTGCTCAAGGTCATATCTAGAGCATGCTTAGATATTTTTTTATCCCTAATTTATGTGACTTTCTAATATGTTTAGCATTTGCCCTCCTCTTGTCTCCATCCTGCTTATTAAGGTAAATTTGCATAGAAATGGGATCTTGGTTTTCAGGGCTGTTTCACCTGACACTTGATCTCTTGAGATGACCACATCCACTGCTGATACCTTGACAGTGACCCACAGAAGGCTGTTCCCTGAAAACTGGAGGCCAGGCCTTAATTAGGATGAGCTTTGCATGTTAAAATACTGAGGTGAATCCAATCAGAAAAGGCATTTAGCATTAACTAAAGAGGGCAGGATACTCCTTCAGGGCTGAGTGGGTCATTCTCCATCACAAAAATTTTGATTAGCCTTAGACAGATCTTGAGGAAAGTGTATAAAAAGTGTATTTTTATTGTTTGGAAATAAATCCTGGCTCAGAGACATGGCTATGACATTTTACTTTGGCTCCTGAGATTTTTTTTTTTTTTTTTTTTTTTGCTTAATATCTATCTTTGGAATTGTTAATATGCATAGCTACAAATTACCTTTAGAAGAGCAAGAAAATATTGAAAAACAGAGAGACGAGGCCCTTGCTATCACCACTGCTGAAGTTGGCTTGACTCGTCTGATCTCCACGGGCTGCACCCTTGCCACCTTCCTTCTCTACTCAGATCTTGTCTACTGGGGCCGAAATTCCCACCCAGAGGACAATTGTGGTCTTAGTTTACTGGTCACTGAAAGTCAGTTAGGCTTGAAGGTTACTTGTTAACTAACCAAAATAAAGGGTTTGAGACCTAGACACATTTCAAAAAACACAAATTCCAAACAAAAGCTTTCAAGACTGTGTGTGTCCTGACTGTAGGCTGTCTTAGCGGAGAATCAAAGGATTTGATAATTATGGAGAATAAGCATCAAATTTCAATGAGAAAAAATTGCAGGAGATGTGAGAAATCAAAAGAAACTTTCTTTGCTTTTGGCCAAGCTGCCTTTGCTAGGGAAAAATCATTCCGTAAAATTATTTTTGAGTACAAATAATACTTAACTTTGTATGGTGTAATACTTTGTATTCATTATTTAACTTAATCTCACAATATTATGGGTTGAATATTACAATCCCCATTTTACAGATCAGGAAATAGACTCTAAGGGCTTTAATTTCTTGCCCAAGATCATGCAGCTTTTCAGCACCAAAACCAGGACTCAACCTACCTTTCCTTCTCTTATATCCCTGCGTCTCCTAAAAAAACAACTACATTTCACACTAATTGTAGTGTGTAAGCTGCCTTGTTTATCTTTACATGGGTCCTATGCATTAGTAGAGGGGCCAGTATTTTAACTCAATTCAGAAATATTAAAATCAGTATTTCCAAAAGGTACTTGGCTTACACTAAAATAATAAAATTAGGAATCCAACCACTCAAGACTCCCTGCGTGAAGACCAGAATGCTGTCTACTCTTAAACCTTGCAGAAGGATGTTAAGCTTCCCATTGGCCAGTGCTGTCTAGCTCTCTCAAATGATTCAGATATAAAAGAGAAAATGGCATCTGTCTAATTTACGCTGCCTGGTTAACTATAGCTGCCAAGGGATGGCCTCAGGACAGTGTTTACAGAACAGACTTCCCAGCCCCTTGAGCCTCAAATTAAAGGAATAGCAACCCTTCCGTTCCTATCCTCCGGAAACAGGATGCCCCAGAAATTGTACTAGCCAGGGTGGGCAAAGGGAGATGAAAGGAGAGAGGAAGGGCTGCCACTGGCCTTCGTTTCCTCCTTCTGGCCTCTTGGGATTCAGAAGATGATCAGGGGAGCCAGATCCTAAAGGCTCAGGCCACTCCTTCCACCAACAGAAGCCCTCGTTGTGCACTGCCTCTCCTGCCCCAGCGTGGAGACATCCAACCAATCCCCTAGGACCTGCCAAGACTGCTGCACATCACCAATTTCTCTGTGGCCCCTCTCCTGGCAGAAAGGCACAATGACCCCGTTCTTTCTCTTCCAGCTTCACATTACGAGATGGAAGCCATCGCCAAGTTTGACTTCACTGCCTCGGGTGAGGACGAGCTGAGCTTCCACTCTGGAGATGTCCTGAAGGTAGGTGACATGGGTCCCCGAGGAGCCACGGGGAGTTTAGGTTACTCGAGTCTGACAATCCATGCCTTTGTCTCTCAAGAGCTACACACGGTTCTCTTCTTAAAAAAAGAGATGCAATGGAGGGTCACATAGTCAACAGGCTTCCTTCTGAGCACCTGTGTGCAGACACCAGGCTGGACGGTGGAATTACAAGGCTGGCGAGACTCCTCCCTTGTCCTGAGGTGCTCATGGTCTGGAGGAAGAGCAGCCAATGGGCTGTTACAGATGCTCTTCCCCAAGTGCTCGGGGAGCACCGGTAAGGGAACAAGTGATCCCACCTTTCAAGGTTTTGGGAATGCATATCAGTGTCAAGTGTCAGAGAATGCAAGGAAGGTGAGTTGGGCTTTTTCAGATGAATTCACCAGACCAGCCAGGTGGGAGGTTGACCAGGCAGAAGCACCAGCTAAATCTTAGAGATGGGACAGTCTAGGCCAAATTCAGGGAGTGTAATGAGGTTCAGGGTCACTGGGACTTATAAGAAGAGGCTGCAGGTGGGGGTGGCCTGGAAAATGTGACTGGAAGAGGTGTGGCTTGACAAAGGCCATGCATGCTCAGCCACTCAGACCCTCTTAAAACTTGTCTTCAGCCAGCCCTTGAGTTGTAGTGGCCACTTGCTGAGCTGAAGAGGACTTGGACTTCTCCCCCCTTTCATGCACTGCACTTGTTTCTCAGATATGTTCTCAGACTCTGCATCTTAGCCCCTGTTTTCTGCAAAAGAGCACAAGCCCTTTAAGAGGCCATTTGGGAGTAGGTGACACAAGTGACCACTGCCTGGCCTCAGAGCACCCTTGGGTATCCTGACCCCTGGGTTGACTCTTGGTTTTGTCATATGATCTCACTCAAGTAATTGGAGTCTCAGTTTCCTCTTCCATAAAATGGAGATCATTCTATTCAGATGGCTCTTCTCAGACTGCCTGAGAATTATGCTTTGTAATTATCAGTATATGATGGGGTGACTCAGAAAGTGTCCGTGAAACACAAACCATGCAGAATTGCTTGTTTTGGAAGTTGAACACCCCTGGTTTTTAGCCTTCTCATTGCTCTCAGCTTGCATCTGGTAATGGGGTTGTAAAGAGTAGGCCTGCAGTGTTGAAGCTTCACAAGGTCAAAATATTGGATGAGCTACTGACCCAGGGGAAGGTGGCTTTCACTTCTTTGGATCTTTGAGATCACAGGGGGACTCCCCATGTGCTGGGCAATCACTCCATTGTCTTTGGAGTTCTGAAACCGTGATTTATTACCTGCCACTCTAGAGCATCCTTATTCAAAAGAGGCTAGGAGCCAGTCCCCGCCCCTCGTCCCCCACTGGAAACAGAACCTAAAGTCTTGCTTAACTTTTCTGTATTCCCCAGAAGAAGAAAAGGGGAAGAAAAAAAAAAAACTTTCCTCAACTCTGCTTCCTACTCCATCTTCTTTCCTTGCCATTGCTGCCAATACTGGAAAGAATTATCTACAGTGGGGCCCCCACTCCCTCATTTTCCATTCATTCCACAACTCTCTGGAATCTGCCTTTTACCCCCAATGCTCTTTTAAAGCCCACCAATGTTCTCCTTAATGTGACATGGTATGACCCTACTAAAATGCCTTAGAACTAGGCCCTGTTAATGTCTCTTTCCCCCTTGCTTTGGTGACCCTACACTGTCTTGCTTCCTCTCCTACCTTCCTGAGCACTCTTTTAGGACTCATTTTTCAGTGTTCCTCTTCCTCTCTCTACCCTGAAATATAAGCTTTCCTGAAGGTTTTGCCCTTGGCTTTCCCATTGCTTTTCTCATCTTGAGCCATCTCATCCATTTCTCTGGCTTCCACTCTCATCTCTGTGCTGAAGACCCTCAGGTCCACAGCTCTTGCTCTAGCCCTGACCTCTCTCTTGAACTCCAGACCCACTTGTCCACCTATCTGTGGGTGCCACCATGTGGCTATCTGCTCCTAACTTGGAGTGTCCAGAATCACAATCAAAGCCCCACACCCACCTCACCCCACTTCTACCCACACTGCTCCCCTCTCCATGTTCTAAGTAATACCATAGTTCAGTCACTGAACTAGAAGCCTCGGTTGTCATCAATCCCTAAATTCGTGGTGATCCAGGACCTGGCTGAATGGTTGCAGGCATTATTTCAATGTCTCAGTAAATCTATGAGGTAGATGCTACTTTTCCCTCCATTTTACACAGGTGAAAACCGATGCTACAGGGTGAGAGCACTCATCCAAAGTCACACAGCTAGAATGTGACTGAGCCAGGACCTGGAGGAAACTCTGACTCCAAAGCCTTTCTCCTAACTCTGCTCCGAATATTCTTTCACTCTCTCTCTCAAGTAATCTTCTTCACTAGAAAGGAGTGTGGTGCAGTCAAAGGACTATGGACTTTGGAGCCAGCCAGATCCCACTGCTAATTCCTGTTCACTAGCTCGGTGGCCTCGGGCAAGGCATTTGCCCTCCCTGGGCTTCAGTGTCTTCATCTAGAAATGGAGATAGTATCACTCTTGCAGGGTTGTGGAAAGGATTAGAGCTAACAGTCTGGGCCCAAAACGGATGCTCAATAAACAGTCACCATATTATCAGAATTACTCATTCCTGCTGCCTCTGACTCTGCCACTGCTGCTATCTGTCTCTTCCCCCTTCAATCATTCTACATATTAGTCCCAGAGGGATGTTTCTGGAAGACAGAGCTGATCATATCACTTTCTTGCTCAGAAGCATTCAGTGGTGCCCCATTACCAATTGATTGAAATCAAAACCATTGGGCCCCAGCCTACCACCCAAACTCATGCACCCATGCACACACACACACACATCTTTGTGTACCTCATGCCTCCAGGTCACACTGCAATTCACACACCCTCCTTTCTAAGCTCTTCCCTATAAGCATATTTCAACACCTCTGCCATGAAATACTCACTGATCCCCTCCCTCCCTACAGCCCCAGAAAAATTAGTCGCTCCCTCTTCAGCTCTTCCACGGCATTTCACACACACTTCATTTGAGGCACTTACGGTCTTGCCTCGTGTGACGGTTATTTACGGGCATGCTGTCCTCAGTGCTCCGAGGCACCCTGTACATGCCTCTCTCCTTGCTGCCCTTACCCTGCAGGATCCTAACTGCGTGTTTGCATGTTGGCTACTCTACCAACCCAAGCACTGTAAGGTCAGGGACTGTGTCTGCTTCAGTGTCTAGAACAGTCACTTGGCACAAAGTCGTCCCTCCCTAAATGCTGCTAAATGAATGAATGGCTGGCTCCTCCCTGGCCCGAGAACAGAGCTATGCTGGGTCATCGTTGTATCTTCCCAGTGTCTAACACAGCTCATGGTCCCACATAGGTACTCAGCACCTATTTCTTGAATTGTTAAATTGCATTTCTGCAGGCTTATTTGAAATTTCATGAGGAAGCCAAACTCCTCCTTCTGTTCACATTCTGTCCATTGCAGCTGTAGTGGTAAAGAGAAAAATGGAGAGGGGCTTGTTGGTTGAGCCTCATGGAATGTCTGCACCGTGGTGGTTACTGTCCCTGCCTGCGGCTTCCTATGGATTGACTGCAACATCTTTCCCTCCCCTCCAAGGCTGAGTAGCAGGCCACACGGTCCTCACAGTTGTTTCCAAAGCCAGCTCTTGACTGCTCCCACAATTCACTTCTAGGATGCTCTTGTCTCTTGTTTGACCTCCCATGCCAAAGACTAAACAGTTTTTCATTAGATTGTGCAAACAAAATGTCTGAATAGCTCACCAATCACCCACCCTCTCCAGACTGTGTGCTCCCGGGACAAGAGCCCCAGCTTATTCTTCTCTGTGTTCCTAGCACCTTACAAAGTACAAGCTCACTAGACGCTGCAAGGAATAGAAAACAAGATAGCGGACATGGTAGAGAACTCCTGCCAAGTGACTTAGATCCCACTTCTCCTGTGAGAAGTCAGGAATAGGGTTTTTCATGTTTATGTAGCAAATCGCTGTGCCTGCTCCAAGCCCAAGACTCATTACCTGTTTGAATTTGCCAGTCATTTTTGGAAAAAAAAAAATCTCTTGACCCAGCCCATTTCTACCTGCTTCTGTAATGCTTCTAGACTGACCCATTTCTTCTTACTAAACCAGCGACCTAAAAGCGCTAAGAGTTAATCCTACATAATTAACTTCTTCAATACTCCAGATTTCTGCTATGTCTCTAAGAGCTATAATTCCATCCAATTTTGAAATTCTTCCAACTGTACGCTTTGCCTTTCTCTTCCCACGTCTAACTTAATTCTCAGGCCACGTAACCCAGATAATTACTCTCTTAGACAACATTATGAGAATTAAGGTACAGCAAACTTAAGCATAAAACTTCATTTGTTTAGATTGAACTCCTCGTTGGGTTGACTTGATGAGTACAAGAGATAGGGGGAACTGAATAGATGGGGAGATGAGAAGAACAGGAAGTCTGGGGCCCGGGGCCAACAACGGCAGGAGGAAAACACCTCCCCCCAAATACTTTTCTTTGCAGAAAATTAGATCTTTTAAAAATCTTGCCTTCTATACACCATAAAAAGCCTACAGATTCACCTCTCTGAAAACACAATCTCGGGCAGACCAAGCACCAGGTGGTGGAGAGAAGTGGCTGGCATTGTGGGATATCTTTCCGCTTCTAGAGGAGGTAAATGGGTGTGAGCCATGATTACTAAAATTACAGCTGGTTTCAGGTCAGAGAACTAAGTACAAAAAGCAGTTCTTACTGCAATGAGCCAGTTTCCAAACAGCCACTTCTACCTCATACCCACTCCCCTGTGTATCTGATGTTGTGGCCCTGGCCAAACACCCCATCCCCCTGGAATAGGAGAAGGGATTTCCAAGGCCAGGCATTCAGGAGAGATGGCATGGACTAAAATGTTCTTGTGTTCTTTATATGAACACAAGGCCCTGGGTGCTGAATTTCCTAGTTCTTCTTTTGACCTAGATTTTCTTCTCCCCCCTCTTCCCCCAAGAGTACACATACCCACACAACCTGAGTGATACCAGCAGTCACCTTTGAGGTTAGAAACTATAAAGTTGTCTGTTCTCAGTAATTCTAGAACTCAAATATGGGACACACTTTTATTTCTTCAAAAACATACACATATAATACTTGAAAGAACTTATAAACCCTTCGGCTTCTTCAGAGCTGGAGTCTTCCATCATAAGAATATCACATCCTATAGAATTATGTAATAAAAGAATATACACACTCTCTGAAGGACTTTCATGTACCAGGGCTCATTTGATCCTCACATCAGCTCTGGGAGGTGCTGGGTGGTTATTATTATCCCCATTTTTCAGATGGCTAATTGACTTGCCCAAGGCCACACAGCCAGTGACAGAGTCAACTAGACACCAGATCTTTTCAGTGCAAACTCATTACTCTATCACCTTTCTTCCACCTTGGGAGTGATATTAGAAATAGGTCATCATTGCTTCTCGATTACTTAGCTCTCTCCAGTTCTCTTCTCATCTCTTTCTCTGGGTCAGAGAAACCAAGGGACCCATGACTTCAAGGCCACGCACACTCAGATGACTCCAAAAACCCAGTCCTCAGCCTGGACCTCTCTCCCAAATCCAGACACATATATCCAGTTGCTCACTGGGCTTTTCTTCTTAGAGGTTCCTCAGGCAACTCGTACAATCTGGAGTCCACAGTTTTCCTTCAGACCTGCTCCTCCTCATGTATTTTTCTATTTTAATAAAAGGTATCACCACCCATTCATCCCAAGCGAGAAATCCCAAGTCATTCTAGAATCCTCCTTAGCTTCTGTGAACACTCACCAAATCCTGCCCATTTTGCCTCCTAAATTCCTCTAAAATATGTCCTCACGTCTTAGCCCCATCCCCCAGCACATCTTGCCTGGATGACTGTGTCTTCCCCTGTTTCTCTCCAACTTTGCTCCACCAAGCCACTTTCACACTCTGATATGGAGCCCTTTCTTAAATCTAATCCTTACTCTGTTCTTTCCCTGCTTAAAATCCTTTAATGGCTCCCCAAAATTCCAAGATGAAATCCAACTTTTCAGCCTGGGCCACAAGGCCCTGTGCCTCTAGCTTCCCTTTTTCCACTCCTGAATTCACAGTTTAAACTGCAGCCACACCGAAGCATTTAGTTCACAGAATGCGCCGCACTTCCTCACATCCTGGATAGTGCTTCTGCTGTCTAACATCACCTGGGTAGCTCCTTTCATTACCTGGGCAACTCGGCCCGATGGCCTCTCCTCCAGGGGAGCTTCCCCAGCCGTCTCCTGCTTTCCCCTTTATCATGGTACCTCTATCAATTTAGACATTTTCAGCTGCAAGAAGCAGAAGCTGAAAATGGCTTAAACCATAAGGGTGATTTCTTCTTTCTCATATAGCGTGGTGAGTGGGAGAGCCCTGATGTGGTTAGCTCAGGGGCTCAATGACATCATCAAGGTTCTTTCCACTTTTTGCTCTGCCACCCTCATCTAATATTATTCTTCAAGACTATGGCACATACTTTAGAAACATTCATGGAGAGGTGGTAGCAAACATTTGGCTTTTAAGGGTGAATCTCATTTTCTGAAATAACCAGAAGCCAAGAGAACTGAGTCTGGTGAGTAATAAGTAACCAAGGTAGGTGATAATATCTGGGATCCTGGTCAAGCTGGGACCTTGTTTTGCTCATAATCTGGCTCTAAAAATAAGTTTAGAAAAGGTACCCCAAAGTATCTTGAGTTATGTCCAAACTCTGTTTAACATGGAGAGTGTGAACACAAAGAGTAATTGTTTTCAAAGCTGGTACCTACAGGGATGTTTAAGTTTTAATCTGCTTATTTAAAAATAAAAATAAATTAAATTTTGAAACAGTTTCCTGGTTACCTGGCAGAGAAGACAGGACCATGGAAAAGCGCTCTTGCCCTCCCTCCGTTTGCCCAGATGCTGAGAACCAGGACAAATGACTTTCCAAGATAGAAGGAGAAAGGGGTTGAGGAAGTCTGGGAGTCTAGGAGGCCAAGCCACGATGGGGTGACATGAGTGGCTGGCACAAGTGGACAGAAATAGTTTGGG
Organism: Bradypus variegatus; assembly: GCA_004027775.1. Lineage (NCBI taxonomy): Eukaryota > Metazoa > Chordata > Mammalia > Pilosa > Bradypodidae > Bradypus > Bradypus variegatus. The sequence continues at coordinate 13,243 of PVKY010007987.1, forward strand.
GCCAAGAGAAGCCCAATTCCAAAGGAAAACCCACTGCTTCCCCACCGGGCCTGGGATAAATCCTCGAGCAGCCTTTTAGTTCCTTTAGCTTATTTTCCTCTTAACTCCGAAAGGGTATTCTTTGCCTTGCAGCTCCTTCCTCTTACCTTGCAGTGTCCTCCCTGCAGTGTCTTTGTCCTTCATTCTCTTCCACATAGATCTTAAGTAACCAAGAGGAGTGGTTCAAGGCAGAGCTTGGGAGCCAAGAAGGATACGTGCCCAAGAATTTTATAGATATCCAGTTTCCTGAGTAAGTATTTCCAGCCTGCTGAGATGGGCCTACCCACACACACTCCTCTTACTTTTTTGGTAGTTCTAAAATTATCTATGCTTACCCAAGATGCTGTAAAAAATGGCTGCCTCTGGTGAGGGAACCACACAACTGAAGGCCCAGGGTGGGAGGAAGATTTATTATATTTCACTGCATCCCTGTTCTCTTTTGAATTTTATACCCTGTGCATGAATTTCCTATTTTAAAGTTTGTGTAAAATAAGTCTGTAAACTGAAATCATCTATAATGATTGCAATCACAACACAGAGTTTCCAAGAATTCCAACAAGGGCCTTACTGACCACCCCACTTGAAGAGCTGCTACTTCGAGGCACTTCTCTGTTACCCCCCGGCTCTACTTTCCATCCTACCCAGATGTGTGGACACTCACCTCCTTTGAACTAACTATGCTCACATCAGTGAGAGAAGTCAGTGCGGGGAGAAGGGGAGCTCCCTTCATAAAGAGGAAGTGAAAAATTGAGATTGGGTCTTTTTTGTCTCAAGAATTGACCACAAGAGTTAGAAAGAAATCTGATCTTGTTGCAGAGCCCACGTCTAGTCCAAAGAGCAAAGGTTTGTTAGAAAACCGCAGTGGTATTGGTGACTCTGATAGGTGCAGCCACACCCTTCTTTGTAAACTGTCCTCCAGCTGTAGAATGACTGTGGATCTCCAGTGGGCCGGTGATGCCACCTGGAGATCCTGTCTGTCTGCTCTCCTATCTCATACCTTCTCCTTGCTCCTCAGACCTCCAGATCATCCCCTCCCACTTCCAGGGTCTCGGGGAACAATGCAAGCCACCTGAAGAGAACCCCCCTCAGACCCCCTACCACCTCCACCCCCGTCGTGCAACCAGGCTCAGGCACTCTGCCTGTCCTGTAACTGTTGGGAACGAG
>PVKY010007989.1:0-14448 GCA_004027775.1 Bradypus variegatus
AAATAGAATTCTTGGTTGGAAGTGTTTCCACTCAGTACTTTGAAGCTATTATTCCAGTTTGTTGAGGAGGCAACTGCTATCATCAGTCCCATTGACATTTATCTGCAGACACTCTGTCATTTTTCTGTATTATTCAAAGTTCTGTTCTTTTTGTCTTTAGTGAATGAGTTTGTTTTATTTACCTCCCTGTAATTTAGTATGCTTCCTTCTTTTGAACCTTGTATTAGTCAGGGTTCTCTAGAGAAACAGAACCAACAGGAATTTTATGTATAGATAATGTAAACATTATGAGGTTATTTATAGAAATTGGCTCATGGACTGTGGGGATGCACAATTCCAAATTCCATATGGCAGGCTGCAAGCTGAGAATTCGGATGAAGGTTTCCATGAATTCCCCAGGAGAAGCTGGCTGAGGTGGAGGTGGGAATCCTCCCTTCTGGCTGCTGAAGTCGTCGCTTCTCCTAGAGGCTGATCAGATGAGCCTTCTCTCATTGCTGAAAGCCATCTCCTCAGTCGATTGTAGATGCAGTCAGCCATAGATGCCGTCAACCTACTGATGATTTAAGTTCATGAAATATCCTCACAGTAAGTCAGGCCAATGCTTGCTTGACTAAAAACTGGACACCATCATCTGACTAAGCTACACATGAACTTAACCACCACAAGCCCCAGTTAGATGGATACTAGATCTTTATTTCTCTCTGTCTTCCATGTCCCTTAACAATTTTCTCATGTTTTCTATGTCCTTGTCTTTCCATGCTACAGCTTTGGTAGTTTTTTTCAATAATTATCTTCCAGTTGACAGATTTTCTCTTTAGATACATTGAATCTACTGTATCAATTAAGGGTTTTAAAATTTTATGACCATATTTTTTTCCTGCAAGTTCAATTTATTTCTTTTTCAAACCTGTTGGTCCCTTTTTCTAGTTTCTGGATCTTGGCACAGGTTTTGCATTAGCTCCGATTTCTTTCATCTTATAATCTTTAATCTTATTGACATGTCTTATAATTCTAGCATCTGAAATTCTAGGGGCTGGCTCTATTATGTCTTTTTTATTGTTTCTGTAGGCTTTTACTCAAAGTCTCTAATTTCTTTCGGTGTTTAGTCATCTCTGACTGGGACCTTTATTTGGCTGATCTAAATGTGTGGACAGCCTGAGGCTTGGCTTTCCTCCAGAGAGGAGGTTCCAGGTATGATGTATGCTTTGCCAGGGTCCAGGTGTGTTTGCTCTGGCATCCTCCAGATAGGTGTGCTTCTAGGTTCCAGGTATGTGGTGTGCCATCCTCCAGGTGTGTGCTGTGCCATTTCCCAGGTGTGTGCTGTGCCATTTTCCGGGTGTGTGCTCTGAAGGTTCCCACAGCACCATCAACCCCAAATCCATTTCTTGGCTTTGAAGCTTCCAGACCACACAAGGGTACCAGCAGGTAAGTTTCTTCAGCCCTCCCTACCCTAAAAAGGGAGCTATTTGAAGTCCCAAGCTTTGTATGAGGATTTCAGTTCCTGTTCCCAAGGTTTTGTGTCTTGTCCTTTCTCTGCCATTAAAAGCCAAGTGCATTGCCTTCTTCTATTGATGTATAGTTCACCCACCATAGAATTCACCCTTTTAAAGTATGCAATTCCTTGGATTTTAGTGCATTCACGAGACTGTGCAACCATCACCACTATCTAACTCTGGAGCATTTCATCTCCCCAAAAGAGAGCTGTACCATCAGCATCATCCCAGCCCCTAAGAACACTCATCTACTTTCTGTCTCTATGGATTTGCCTTTTTGGAGCATTTCTATCAATGGAATCATATAATACATCACCTTTTGTGCCTGGCTTGTTTCATTTAACATATTGTGTTCAAGGTTCAACCATATTGTACTTCTTTCCTTCATATCACCAAATAATATTTCATTGGGTAGATAGACCATATTTTGTTCATCCATTCATCAGTTTATGGGCATTTGAGCATTTCCACTTTTTGGTCTATTAAGAATAATGCTGCTGTGAGCATTCATGTACAATTTTTTGCATGTAAACATGGTTTCATTTCTTTTGGGCCTACACCTAGGAAGGGAATTGCTGAGTCATTTGTTACCTCCATGTTTAGCTGTTTGAGGGACTGCCAGACTGTTCTCCAAGGCAGCTGCACCATTTTACATCCCACCAGCAGTGTCTGCAGGCTGCGGTTCTCTGTGTGCTCACCAACACTTGTCCTCACAGCCGTCCTGCTAGGTGGGAACTGGTACCTCATTGCAGTTGGGGTTTGCATTTCCCTGATGGCTATCACATTGACCATCTTTTTGTGTGATTATTGGCCATTGGTTTGTAATCTTTTGAGAAATTTCTACTCAGACCCTTTGTCCTTTTTTTAAAATTGTGTTGTCTTTTATTATTGAGTTGTAAGGGTTTTTATATACAGTCTGGATACTAGACCCTTATCAGGTATATGATTTGCAAATATTTTCTCCCATTCTGTGGGTTGTCTTTTCACTTTCTTGATAGTGTCCATTGAAGCAAAAGGTTTTAAATATTTTAAAGTCTAATTTAGTTTTCTTTGGTTGCCTCTATTTTAGATATTATATCTAAGAAACCATTGGGCTTTTTCTTCACATACTGATTATGTTGCCACTTCCTCTTCATATTTGACCCTCAGGGATTTCTCTCACCTTTGTATGGGCTCTGTTCTGCATTTAATAGGAGGCCATTATTGTTTTCTAGCATTTCTAGGTGTTTTGTAATGGGAGGGTGTGATGGTTTGGAGCTCTGTACCCCATACAACCCTGTTTTTAAACTTAATCCATTCCTGTGGGTGTGAACTCCTGTAAACACGACCTTTTGATGAGGTGACTTCAGTTGAGGTGTGGCCCAGCTGAGTCAGGATGGGTCCTAATCCTGTTCCTGAAGGGTTTACAGGGAAGGCCACTGGGAGCGAGAAGGCCACTGGGAGCAGCAGAAGCTGGAAGCCAGCGGAACCCTGAGGAGAAGGAGAGGCCAACAGGTCACTGCCGCGCAGCAGGAAAGCGGAGGACCACGGACGTCCAGCAGCCAGCCCCGGAACGCCCCGGAACGCCACTCTCCAGGGAGAAAGCATTGCCTGGATGACACCTGGGCTTGGCTTCTCCTGACCTCAAAATCGTGAGACGGCAAGTTCCCATTGTTTCAGCCAGTCTGTTGCAGGGTGTTTGTTTTGGTAGCTAAGAAACTAAAACTGAGAGATGACCAGAGGCTGTAGCATGCCTGATTTTCAGAAGCGTATGTGCCACTTCCCCCAGTCCCGACGCTGGGCAGTGGAACCTGTGTGATGACCCTTGGAGTCTGCAGTCGCCTGGGTCCATTCTCCGTCTCTGCCACTCACCGGCTGTGGCTTTGAGCGGGTTGTTTAACCTCAGTCTGACTGTCCTCACGGGCAAGTGGAGCTAATAATAACAATATCTAATTCGTGCACTGAGGTCAGGTTAACCTGCAGGAGCTCCCTAATGGTTTGCTAGTCATAGTATTAGGATCACAAAATCTCTGAATGTCCTCAGAAATTGCACACGAGCTCTTTAGTCATTTCCTGCCTTTTACCAAGAGTAAACTATTTTGAGAATGCTACATTTTCCTCACTCATTATCTTGTTTTACAAAGTGGGAAGCTGAAGCTGAGGGACACCCAGGAATCTGGCGAAGGCTGTGGAATCAGTAGCCTGGCCCGGAGCCTGGACCAGCTGTGTGGCTTCGAGATCCAGCCCCGTGATCGCTGCCTCCAGGAACCTCTTAAACCCAGTTTCTCCATGCATGTAAGCATGCCTGAGTGACTCTATTCTCCGCAAATCAGTCCCCATCACGGATGATGGATCTAATACTGTAGCCGCTACCTGTAGGAGGCCATCTAATTTTAAATTAATTAAAATTGAATAAAATTAAAATTAAGTTCCTGAGTTGGACTAGCCACATTGTAAGTTCTCAGTGGCCACATGTCATATTGAGCAGCACAGACTCAGGACCTTCTCATCGTAGAGCAACCTGTTGGACAGCACCTCTCCAGCTTTATTTTTCATTGAGGGAACTGTTCATGGAAAGGGTCACAGCCTTTGTTTGCTCCTTCATCGCCCTTCAAAATCATATCAGAATTTTTGCTCACTGCAGCCTGCACTTCCCTGTCATCAGGTGGAAGCTGGAGCTGATTCCAGTCTGGCTGGCATTCGTTCTTCGATTACCCCGTGCTTGGGGTGCGACACTGAGGTTCTGAGCTCCTCAGCTGGAGTTTGGCAACATCCCCTCCTGGGCTCACACATTTTGAATGAAAATGACTCACTGCCTAAAATAAGCTCAGACACAGCCCAAATAAAAGTATACAAAAATTTTATACTCCCAAGAATGAGCTGTAGGTGAAGACTTATTTCTATTAACTCAGATCTAGCTTTTATAGAAATATACTGAACCCTGTATACTCTAAACCTTTCTTGTACTAAAAAGAAGGAAAGATATTGCAATGATAAGCATTTATCTCAATTTTAAAGAAAATCAGGAATTGATAAGCTGGCAGAGTACTCAACAAAAATTCTAATGCTTTGAGTCTCTCGAGTAAATGTCACAGCGTGCTTTCCCCAGCATCCTACCTCCATGATTCCAGACAAAAACTGAAACAAACTACAGTGGTGTTGGAGCCCCTGCTCTCTCTTAAGGGACAAGTTACTCAGGCTTTTCTATGTTTCCACTTTGGGGGACTCCACAGTCCACAGTCTTTAGCTAAGACTCATCAGTTAATAATTTAACAGAGAAGCAGTGAGAGCCTTTGCCCTTTATCCCCATTTTCCTGAGCCTGAACTCTCCTATTTCATTTCTCAGCTGAAAGGATCAGTTTGATTAACTGGTGATGATAAGGCAGTGCTTGGGAAGCTCAGACCTATTCCCAGAACCCAGAGATGTGGTGGAACAAGTCACCTTTCACGAGAGGCAGCGTTGGTGGATGACATCGTAAGGAGTTGCTGCGGGGACGGCACTGGTGCCTTGCTCACCACCGTGGCTCTGCAGCTACCCAGCGCCCAGCACACACTGGTCACTCGGCAAGCAGCATCAGTTCACATAGTCACCTGACCAGCCGTCATCAATTCATGTGGTCAAGGTGAAGATACGGACTCCCACGTCGCACCTCAAAACACTGGTACTTCCACACTCCACGTATGGGCACATGAGATTACTGTTACTGAATTTATAAAGCTTATCCAAAGGATGCTGCCAAACAGAGTGGTCCGCACGGAATCTAGAGAAAGAAGTGAAGCTTAGAGAATGCCGAAGGGAGACGGCACAGCACTGATCAGAGGTGTGTGTGGGGCCCTCGGATGTAAAAGCACTGAGGGCACAGGCCATGTGGGAGCAGCTGGTGCTTGGGGCATGAAGGCCCTGGGGTCGGGGGAGAGACGTCCCAGGAGCCACAGATTCCTTCTTTACTGTCTTGCGCGCCAGCGTTCCAGCTCGCCATTGGCTTTCCCACGTTAACTCACCAGCCAGGCCACGTTCTGTGAACACATGGTTATTCGGTGACACGTTTCTAACTCTTATTTGACAAATCAATGTTCTCTTTTCTCTGTCAATCTCTTCTGTTATGGGTTGATGTGACTTGGGCCTTAAAAACTGGCTGTCCTCTCAGGGATGGACAAAGGAAGCTCCTGGGCTGGAAAAGTTTGAGGACCTTTGACCTCTGCTGACCTCCAAGGTGCAGACATTTGGGGACAACTGGGTGAAACAACCCCCTTTTCTCATTAACATTCTTCTTCAACTGCACCATGACTAATCATGTGAAGTGAAACATCAGGGCCACGAGTAACAGACAAGTCAACTTGTTCTCATGGTGTACACTTGGAATTTAAGTTGCTGGGACCGATTAGCAGCATTCACTCGGCCGCATGTTGCTGAGCTGCCGCCGTCTGCGCCGCCACCTCGGACGCTGAGGGAGCTGATGGCTTGGAGAAGCCAGAATCCGGGCTTCCCACGAGGACGGGGCGGGAGTGGGAATCTGGCTCCAATATGGTCTGTTGCGCTTCCTGCCCTTGATGCTAGAGGCCCGTGTGACTGATACTTAACTAGTTGCATTTTAAAGTATTTCCATCATTGCATTCAGTGAAAACTTTTGAAGCCTATGTATGATTTTATTATGCATTTTGTGATCTGGTAGTATCAATGAACAGAATTAGGATTAAGTAGAAAATCTATTATTAATCTGTGAGAAAACGCTACTGTGCCAATGACAATGCACTGACTCACCGGCACACCCCAAACCCCACCTGTTCACTCTCAAAATAGTTAAAATATCCACACACAGCTGTCAGTTAACTAAGATGCGCTGTCTGCATCACAAAGGGAACCAGCGTGGCTGAGCCTGAATCCACACAGGCTAACTGGAAACTGGAAACAAAAACGTGAGGCTAAAGGGCTGAAGTTGACACTGAAATTCCTAAGGCACCTAACTGAAGCTGACTTGGTCGTGAAGGGAATCGTACTGCCGTCACAGCAAGGGAAATAAGCCCTAAATGCCGGGAGGGCTGGGAGCGGAGGAAAGGCCCCTGTGTGCAGCGGGGGTGTTGGGAGAGGCCTGTGTGTCCCCGCGGCCGCGGGAGGCCACTCAGCTCAGCCTGCAGGTGACGAGTCTGAGTCTAGAGTCTGGGCTCTGCTGAAGCTCGGGGCGTTCAGAGCAGGGTGAAACCAGCACCCGTTAGCTCCCATGGCTGGATCCGGCTCCAGCCTCATCTCTCTGCAAGCAGCAGGTGACTTCGACCAAGTCATTTGGATTTCATGAGACACAGATACCCCTAAAGTAAGAGAATTATGCTTATTTTGACAATTGGACTACGAGTTACTGTTCAACACCCACAAGAATGCCGGCTGTGAATGAAGCACCTTTCTCTCCTGTTGACAGCCCATAGGGTCAGTTTTATGTTCATAGTAGTTTAAAAAAAAAATGGTTGCACTAACTTTAAGACTTGAGTTTATGACAGCTAGAGAGAAGGTGAGAATGTAAGGGGAAAAGGGGGGTGCGAAGGAAGGACACGAGGAAAGGGAAGAAGGCGGGTGTGTTGGATGAAGAGACTTCAAGAGCAAGGGTTAGAGAGTGGGATGAATGGAGAACAAGGACGGTGGAAAGTCAGGGAAAGAGGAAAGCCAAGTCAGACAGCGATGGGGAACCAGGGAGGGTTTATGCCGGTTGATGAGGCTCCTTCAGTTAAGGTTGGCCCAGCCCAGACAGGGTGGGTCTGAATCCTCTTACCAGAGACCTTTATAAGAGAACGAATGCAATTCAGACACACACGCAGCCGAAGCCACGGAAGGGGAAATCAACGAGACCTGGAAGAGAAGGTTGGCAGGTACAGGAAAGCCTGCAGGGAAGTCTCCCAGGGCCGACGGCTCACGGTGAAAGTGACCAGACTTGACCAATAGCGGGGGGGGGGGACCGGGAGAGGCCCCCACGTGCCCGGCTGTGCGCCAAGCTGAGGAGCAAGCGTCGCCGACAGCCAGCCCCAGAACGCCACCGTCTTCCTTGAGGAAGGGAGCGTCGCCCTGATGGCGCCTTTCCTTTAGCCTCAGAACCGTAGGAGAGTACATCCCTTTTGTCTAGTCTGCCCCATTTCACGGCATTTGCTCCAGCAGCCTGGGAAACGGAAACACCTGCTACCTGCGCCCCAGCAGAGCAGCCCAGACGGAGACACCTGTCCCGGAGGTCTCCGGCTGCAGACGCCCCAGCCCCGCACCTGCAGCTCCCCTCAGACCCCTCCCCACGGCGCGCACGTTCTCCTCCCGCGTCTATCAGAAAGGGCTCCTCTTGTCCATCCAGAGTCTTCCAGGGCCCCTTTCCTGGGGATGTGAAACACGCACTACACACACACACACACACAAAACACACACACACACACAAAACACACACACGCGCGTGAGCGCCCCAAGGGAGAGGAATTAAAATAAAACTCAAGATTCTGTTTTGGAGAAGCCACTTCTAATGATCAGTCAAATCACCATAAATCTATAAGCCTTCCCATCTCCCCTTGTCTTACACAGATTTCTGTTAAAAATACTACAAATGGAGTATTCTGCCCTTGTTGGGATGTTCTGAAACTAAATATTTTATGGTGAGTTGTGGGAATGATGGCAGTTTTTTCTTTAGTGACTCACCCTTTCCACCCCCCACCTGTTGACCTTTGCACGGGGGCTGCCAGGTCTCGGGTGCTTGAAGCTTATGCAAAAGAATATTATGAAAAAGGAATACAAAAATACTATTACCAACTTAGTTTTAAAACTGACTCTTTATTCAGAATGAGATAAATCCAACAAATTACACATTTCTAAGTACTGACAAATAGCACTGAATCACAAAATTCAGAAAAATGATATGTTTTATTCAGAAGTTCAGTGAAAAATTCTCTATTTTCCTCTATTTTTGGCTGCATGTATTTAGATCATTTCTCAATTTAACAATGATTTGGTGACATTATTTTCTACAGACAGAATAGAAAGATCATCCAGCCTTTCCTCTAGCATGACTGAAATTTGTTTCTTTTTGTTGATAATATGGAAAACTTCCCATCAGCTTTTCAGCCTGCTATGTGGTCAAGTTTGGTGACTTTCACGCGTGAGCCGCTGAACGTGGGAGACATCCCCGCAGGCTTTCCTGTACCCCTCACGCTTTGTGTCTCTGGTGCTGCCCACAGATCCTGCAGCCGCTTCAGGGGACAAGTTCGCACAATGCAGAGCTTTCCTGAAAGGCTAAAGGAGCAGCTCGGGGGCACGTGGTGGGGACTGTCTGAGAGCAAATCATGAGGGGTCCCAGTGAACCTAGGCAGAGAATCTCCAGCTCAGCCCTCCCTCAGTCAGACGGAGCCCAAGGCCACTCGACGCACAGGAACTGGCAAGGAAGGGAAAGGAAAACGTGCAGCAGTTAGGGTTAAAGGATCCCACTTTCACAAATTTTGCAAAACCAAAGGACCCACAAACACACTTCTGCCGGCCCTGTGTCCCCCAGGCGTGGCCTCGGAAAGGATTTTCTGCTGAGGAGCCCCGAGTATCAGCTTCGTCACATCACAGCCTCTCTGGCTGCTTAACGGGGAGACCCATGAGCGCCGGGCTAAAGAAAAGCGTCTCCAGTAAGAAATAATGAACCCAAGAATGACCTGTTTCTTACATATGTAAATATAAGCAATTTTAAAAAGCCACTCTCTGTTTTCATTTCCAGGCCTTGATAATAGCTGGAAATAAATGCTCATTTAAATATAGGAAACAGGGCACTTGGTGATACAAAATTACTTGAAAGCGATTCTGAGACTATCAAATTTCCTTGAGTAACATGGATACAAAGTTTACATGATTTACCTTAGCTCACTTTTTCTGTCATCAACTTATTTCACATTATAAAATGTTTATTTTTCCACCTTATTACAAAAAATACAGTTATATTCTAACTGCTGAGCCAATTATTGTTTGGGCAGTTGTTCTTTCTTTTATTAATGTATAAGAAAGGTACAATGCTGATGCTTTAATATATTGATATCATTATTTCTGAGCTTTAAAAATGTGATTTTGATTTAATTACTCATGCGTATGATGCATATAGGCTAAGCAAAATTTACTGAAGGAATACCATTCTTGCTTCATAAATAATTTAGAATCTGAACTAGACAATATATTGGATTATAACAAATTAAGGAATGAGAAGTAAGTTTTCTTATTTGCATAAATTAGTAATAATGCAGATAAGTAAATTATATTAGATAATTTTAATTTTCACTGTTTTTTCTTATCGCTTGATATGAATATTAAGATATTTATTTGAATTGAGAAATGAAGTCAGACTTTTTTCTGAAAGCTGGATTGGGCAGATTATTGACAAAAAGAGGACTAAATTTGCTTATTAGGTTATATGTAGGTTATTTTCCACTAATTGAGAAATCTAAATCTAGAGCTCCAGGGTTTGGATAAAAAGTAATCTTAGTTAAGCACATGATAAAATAAAAGCATTTAATAAAAAAATTATTATAATTGAGGTGTATTGAAATAATCAATGTTTTGATTTTTCCAAGTCTTGCTGAACCATTTGGGTTATGCAAGGTGGCTCAAAAGGAAAATTAACAAGAGTAATTAACAGACATCTGAAAAGTCACAGTGAAACCCTTTTGTAAAATTCCTAGAAGCTGAGAAATTAAAAGATTTTAATGATTGAGTAACAAATGCTTCTGTAAATCAGGTCATTTCCAATTCTTTCCTTTCAAAACATTTGAAGGAAGACCTAATCAAATTGTCAGCTCATAGATCATTAAAAATAATTTTAATGATACCTCACTACTGTGAGGCTTGGCATATACTTCAGGAAGAATTGAAGAATTGAGTGGCATTGCTGTTAAAAAAATTCCTTCCATTCCCATCTACTTGTGTATGGGAACAAGGTCTTGGGCTTTATGACAATAAACACAATTAATTAAACAGGACTGGTGGTGTGGCCCATCACATTCTAGCAACAAATGATGCTCATCCATGGATGCATGAACTGATTGAAGTGAAAAACAGTTCTAGTGAGCTCTTTAAGAAATTTCTTTCCAATAAAATTTTGCTCTGTGTTTAAACCACCAAGTTTGCAATATATGTATAGTATCAATTATGTTGCATTAATGTATCACTAATAATTCAATAACTCAACCCAGAAAATTATTTCTTAACACTCACAGCCTTATGTTCAGAGAGAATATAGCAAACTTGCCATTTTAATTTATTTACATATTTTTGTGGCAGAGACATATTTTAGAAAGCCAATACAAGATTTTAAGAATAAAAATACATTACAAGAGAATAAAAGTGGGGGAAAGGAGAACTAGAATACAATTTCAAGAAGAAAAATGAATATTTAAAAATTTCCTATTAAAGAAGAGTCTGTTCATAATTTTTTTATTCATGAAGTTTTTTTATTGAAATTATGGGTATCAAATTATTATGCCATTTGAGTTTTATTAGATACATTTAAAAGAATGTCATAACAGTTTTATTTTTAAATGACAATATTTATCATACACCTCAATTTCCATGATATTTAGACATCATGAAGGTTTTTAGGGGACTATTTAAAATATGCAAAGGGTAGATAGGTTTTCAAAATAATTTTAGAGGATGCAGAAGAAAAAATATTTTAAGACCACTGCTAATAAATGCTATGAAGAATCTGCTAAGGATGCTATGGATTTTTAAATTATTATTCTCAAAGGAGGATATAATTTAGTAGTTAAATAATAATATGTTTATAATGAAAGTCAGCTTCTATCCCGGGGGTCACCAGCAATGCCCCGCAGCTCTTGTGCCTGCTTGTTTCAGATCACCTGTGGCACTTTTTCAGGACAGGGGCAGAGGTTTCTGGTGACTCCAGAGCCCCTCCCCACCGGACAACCCCAGAGGTTGACTGCTGACCCCACGCAGGAAGGCTGTCGATTAGCTCTGGTCATCCTTCGCCACTCTCAATTTCTGATCCTCTGAAGCAGAAATTAAAGCTCCTTTAGCTGTTTCTTCTGGGAAGAAACTCCATGTTTGTGAGTGTTGTACACAGAGCCATCTGTTAACATTGCACACTAGCAGACAGGTACAGACACACACACGTGCTCCAGGCACACAGTGCCCCCCCTTTGCTTACATCAATATTCAGTTTGTTCTATAATATATAAATAATATCTAAGTGATATAATTTTTGTTAACCATTGATGCATTCCACTTTTTTCCTGTACAATCTATTGATTTTTCTGGAGTTAAAATTACTCTGGTGTTTGCAAATACAAAACAATGGCATATAAACCTCAAATTTGCCTAGCACTGGGGGCTTTCACAGGATTTCACCCATCTAACCTAAACTGAGCGCAGAAAGCATACAGATCGTAGGTGTGCGCATGAATAACTTTACAAAGGGCAGCTGCTGCCCAGCTCGAGATGCCAACTACAGCCTGCACCCTCTTTGTTGCCCCCATCAACGAGGTGTGGGTTCACTGCTGATGGACTTGATGTCAGCGGATTCACAGCCCAATTGCGCTTTGTGTCTGATCTCTTCCATTCATGTCTGTGAGATTGGTTCACGTGGTTGCATGTAGCAGTCATCTATCATTAATGTGGGGCATTTATTTTAGGACTATGCCATAATTTCTTTAATGAGTCCACTATTAATGGGAATTTGCATTGTTTTCAGTTTGGGAGAATTATGTAAAATGTTGCTATGAAATTTTTGGACTGTCTTTGGTGAATATGCCCATAATATTTTTGTTGGTTTGTTATACATGTACACGTACACATTGCCTAACATTCTTCCAAATTGGTTTTGTACATTTGTATTGCCACCAGCAGTATGAGATTCTGGTTGCTCCGTATCTTCTCCTGACCTGGTAATCTCACTTTTCCTAATGCATCCTAATATGTGTAAAGGGAACTCATGATATTTTAATTTGCATTGCTCTGATGATTCTCCTTTATAGTATGTGCCGTTTCTGTCCTATGAAAGCTGTGCTCCTCCTGAGGTCATGAAGACATTCTTCTATGTTTTCTCTAGAAACGTTTTCTCTTTCACATTCATCTCTGAAAGTCTATCTGGAATTGTTTTTTTTTTTAATTTGGTGTTATTGAGATATATTCACATACCATAAAATTATCAATGGTGTACAATCAACTGTTCACAGTACCATCTTATAGTTGTACATTCATCACCCCAATCTATTTTTGACATCTTCTTTATACCAGAAAGAATCAGAATAAGAATAAAAAATAAAATAAAAAAGAACACCCAAATCATCCCTCCCATCCCGTCCTATTTTTCATTTAGGTTTTGTCCCCATTTTTCTACTCATCCATCCATACACTGGATAAAGGGAGTGTGATCCACAAGGTTTTCACAATCACACTGTCACCCCTTATAATCTGCATTGTCAATACAATCATCTTCAAGAGTCAAGGCTACTGGGTTGGAGCTTGCTAGTTTCAGGTATTTAATTCTAGCTATTCAAATACATCAAAACCCAAAAAGTGTTATCCGTATAGTGCATAAGAATGTCCATCAGAGTGACCTCTCAACTCCATTTGAAATCTGTCAGCCACTGGAGCTTTATTTCTTTTCATTCTGCATCCTCCTTTTAGTCAAGATGTTCTCAATCCCACAATGCTGGGTCCAGATTCATCCCTGGGAAGCATATCCTGCATTGACAAGGAGATTTACACCTCCGGGAGTCAGGTCCCACATGGGGAGAGGGCAGTGAGTTCACCTGCCAAGGTGGCTTAGCTAGAGAGAGAGAGAGAGAGAGGGCCACATCTGAGCAACAAAGAGGCACTCAGGGGGAGACTCTTAGGCACAATTATAAGCAGGTTTAGCCTCTCCTTGCAGCGACGAACTTCATGGAGGCCAGCCCCAAGACAGAGGGCTCAGCACATCAAGCTGTCAGTCACCAATGTTTGTGAAAATGTCAGCACCAATCCAGGTGAGGAAGTCCAACACCTCTGCATCCTCCCCCAGCTCCTCAAGGGGGCCCTGAATATATATTTTTATTCTCCACCCAAATTACTTTGGGATGTGTTACTATTTTACTCTAACTTATGCAGACCTAACGTATCTCACTTCCTATTCTAAGTTCCATGAAATTGTGGTGTTTGCAGAAACTGACTGTAGAAGTTATACTGTTTAGAAAATATAAATCCTGCACCAAATAAACATTTCTTCCCTTGGTCTCACATGGAAGTTGAAGTTTGACCACAGTCAGTTTCATCCTTTACCCTTTGGCCCGATTTGCCCTAGTCTTAACCAGATCTGCTTCATTCATATCTCTAATTGAAGTCTAGGAGCTTTTTCAGCTTTTTTTTTTTAACAGTTGCTGTGTGTATGAATACTGACATATCTGCTGAGCTCTAGCTCTGAGTTTCAGGTGTCACACAGATACCCAATGTTCCAAGGGATCAGCATCTCAGAGTTTGGAGATAGCTGTTACAATTCAGGAATAGATTTGAATGCTGTAAGAGCTTACAACCTAGAGACCATTACAATAATCATTTCCCTGTTACTCTCTGCTCTAAGGTTCAATTATCAGTTTACACATTGTAGTTAGTCCATATCAGTGAAGCATTATAGTGTTTGCCTTTGTTCCTGGTGTACTTCCCTCAAAATGCTGTCTACAGGATCCATTCACCTCCTTGCGTGTCTCACAGCTTCACTCCTTCTCATAGTTGCTCAATACTCCATTGCATACATACACCACAGTTCACCATTCTGTTCCTCAGTCAGTGTACCCTTAGGCCACCTCCACCCTATGCAAATCATGGATACTGCCGCCATAAACAGTGTGCAAATGTCCATTCATGTCCCTGCTCTCAGATCTTCCAAGAACACACCCCATAATGAGGTTGCAAGACCTTATGGCCCCCAAATACTTAGCTTCTTGTGGAACCACCACAGTGACCTCCAGAAAGGCTACACCATTCTGCCTCCTC
>PVKY010007990.1:0-14448 GCA_004027775.1 Bradypus variegatus
CAATTGTAAGAAAATAGGAGCCCTCTATTTGCTGTTTTTACAAACCCAGCAGGCAAACAATGCCGTCTCTTCCTAACAATCGGTGTGGACTTGTTTCCACACCGATTTCTTCCTGAGGTATCTGGGGGGCATTTAGTGGCCAGCCACGTGGGAAGTTTCTGTGTCCACTGACAATACAAGATAAGCTTCCGGGGTGACTTCTCCCCGCTACCAACACCTAAACAGAAGGCCCCACTGTGCATTTCCCACTTCACTTCTATGTCAGTTATCTGCTAGAATCATGCTAACTAGATAGTAGTTTTCCTGATACAGCACAGAATTCACCCAAAAGTCTAAAATCACGGGAACGAATTTCAGCAAGGCCCTTCCTGTTAAAGAAGCTTGTGCTCAACAGCACCAGTCACATCCTGCTGTCTCTCAGATGAAGTAGAATTAAAAGGGAAAACAGCAGCTTTAAACCCTCATCGTCAGGTCTGCCAGAAACTTTGACTTAAAACAGTTCTACATTTTTTTAAACATGAAAAGCAGTTTTATTCACACACCATATAATCTATCCAAAGGGTACAATTAGTGGCTCTCAGTAAACACTTCTCCTTTTATGATAAGCTTCTAAAGAATATTAGGTTAGTGGGTTCTTTCCTCTATTGCAAACATTGGCTCCCTTACCGCTCCCTCCCACCCCCCAGTCTGCCAGTGGTTAACTCTCCAAGGAAGGAAAAAAACCTCACAAAATGGAAACTTGTGCACCCCATTGGCGATGTCTTTTGAGAGCACTGAGGTTTGACTCCCCATTTTGTAGCTAACAGATCCCAGAAAACAGATGGGAGGCAATCCCTGGCGATGTACTAGGCTGGGGCTAACTTCCCCATATTCTCTAAACAGTGTTACATAGATGCATGCAGGGAGGAGGAAGTCAGGAGGAAGATGGAGAGCCGGAGCAGTCAGCTCCTATGGTGACTGCCTCTGTTCAACCAAACATTTCCTCATCCCCAGGCTCTGAACTCCTTCTTAGAGACCAGTAGGGTTCTGTGAGTGCACGGAATTCTCGAGCAGCTAACTGGTGCCATATGCATCTCCTCTGGGCCCAGGCCCCAGCAGCCCGGCCTGAGGCAGGGACCTTATTTTCCCTCCCCTGAGTTTGGAATTGGCTGAGAGTAGGCAGGATAGACCAAGCTGTCAGACCAAATGGCCTCATTTATGCAACGTGGCCACTGACATTGGCACATGCGTGTGTGGTCTTTACCATCCTCAAAACTCTCTGACCTTTAGACCCCCTCAGAGAGCCTTACCCATGTTGAAGGGGACTGGTCTGCAGCTATGTCCTAAAACTGTTGACCCGTAGACATCAGGGTGCAGCTGAACATCAAATATGCTGCAGTGTCTTAAAATAGGACCATTTTACTTTTATTTTTTATTCTTATTTTTATTCTTTCTGGTATAAGGAAGATTTTCAAAAGTAGATTGGGGTGATGAATGCACAGCTGTATGATGGTACTGTGAATAGTTGATTGTGCACCATGGATGATTGTATGGTGTGTGATTGTATCTCAATAAAACTGAATAAAAACAAACAAAAAACAGACCAAAAGTTCTCAATCTAAAGTCCATATACCACTTAGGAGGCTTGGTCATGGGGGGAGGTTGTAAAAAGACATCAGCTCCCTGATATGAAACGGGAATTCCTTTTCTGGTAAGGAAATCTGTAGCTTTTATCCAATGCTCCAAGGGGCATATGTCTAGAAAGGCATGAAGAGTTTTGCTGCACTGTCCTCCAGCTTCCAGAGGGCACAGAGCACTTGGGGTTCCTCCCCCATGTCCGGCCTCATCAAATTGTCACCTACACTGGGTTCTCCAGACACGTCCCCCCTGGCAGGATGTCTGTCCTGGCCTGTCACAGTCTCTTGGGGGCTATGGTAACAGTTCAGCTGCCAGAGTTGTTCTGTTGGTTTGTTCAAATGGGGTTTTGTGACTAAGGGTCAGAGAGCTGCAGATTATTCCAAGTGCCAGGAGAGAGTCGCCACACGTGACATGTTTTAGCTAACTTTCTAGGAAGGGGAAAGCCAATTGCTATAGCTTTCTGCTAGAGAATTAAAGAGGAGGATGCAGAGGGAGAGAAATGGAGAAGAGGAGGGTGCAGAGGGGTAGAGAGAGAGAAGAGAGCGAGAGAGCAGCCAGCACCCTCCTGAAAGTCCCACTGGAAACAAAAACGCCCCCAGATACATGTTCCATGCCAGTTGTCATGGTTTCGTCTCTGTGTCTGGTGATGGGGAGTAAATCTGGAGATACCCAATACAAGTTATGACACCTTTCCGGGTAGCCACAGTGCCAATTCTTACTGATGCATGTGCTCGTCTTTACAGACCATCCTGGCTTCTGCTACAGCCCTGAGGGAGACACAAAAGCATTTTGTGTTTCCAAAGAAGGTTCTACCCCACATCGGCTGAGAAGAAAATCTGGTAAATAGGATGTTGTAATCACATTTAATCATCACAGGGGACGAGTAACCTAAGGCCCTTTCAGTGTGACGTGAAGGCATTCTCTTTCTGGTTCTCGGTGCTCACTACCAGTTTGAATACATTCAAGGCTGCCTTAAGATGGGACCCTCACACTTTTGTTCTAAAACCCTTTTCTACTGAACTCTATATTCCTAGTGAGTATAAAACACATCAATCAAATAGTTTTGCTTTATACAGCATCTCACCTTCAGCATGTGTAGGTACTTAAACTCTACTACTGCTCACGAAGGTGGGTCTCCTGTCAATGAGACACACACAAAGCGGTAGTCAGACCTAGTTTTTAAAATGTATTTGCTGAACCAGACTCCATCAAGTATTCTGTGACCCCTGGATATTTTGTTTAATTTAAATCAGTGTTTATTGCGAGCCTGCTTTAGGCCTTGCACTCTGCTAAGAGCTAAGAAGGCAATAATAAATAATGCACACAATTGCCGCTTGCAAGGAGTTCAGTCTAGTGGGGGAGGCCAAATAAATACCGGTCTGTCTGATCGCGCTCTGGCTGAGGTTGAATGGAAGGAAGATGGGAGAGACCAAGGTGAGAGAGGAGCCCAGGAAAGAGAGAAAAGGCTCCAGTGAATGGAGGACCTGTGCCCTGGACGGAACCCTGCGGGCGGAGGAGGCCGATGGGGAGGGGAAAGCATGTCAGGAGGCCGTGAGGCATGAGCAGGACGGACACCTGATTGCCAGTGGGTCAGCCTGGCTAGAGTCAGGGGTGGCGTGAGGCTGGGGTGGGCACGGTGGAATGGAAAGGGATGCAACTGGAGGTGCAGACAGGGGCCGAGGTGTGGCAGGCCTGGCAGGCCAGGCTTTGGGTTTGAACTTGATCCTGCAAGTCAGGGAAGGATTTGAAGCAATGAGCAATGGGATTATTTGCTTTTCAGAGAGAGAACTCTGGTTCAACATGGAGAACTCTGGTTCAACAGTAGGCAGGGAGACCATTAGGATTTATCTCACTAATCTGGAGAGGTGATAAGCCTTGAAATGTGACATTTGGTGATTGGGGTGGGGGATCTTTGGGAACTTGCAAAACAGTGGTGGTTGGAAACAGGAAAAGTTTGGATTACTGTCCTGGCCCCTATCTTAGGAGGATAATGCCAGGAACAGGTTTTGGGGGAGACTGGTGAGCTGAGGTTAAGACATGTTGAGTTTGCTAGGGCTGTGGGGCATTTTGGGGAAATGTCAGATTGGCAGTTCATACTTGAGGTCTGACACTTGGGAGAAGGGTCTGGAATAAAAGATATAAATTTGCATGTTATCAGCTTATAGGTGGTAAAGCTAAGGAAATGCCTCTACGAGTGGACAGGTTGGTAAAATAGTATTTTGCTTTTCTATTATGTGACTCCTGATTCCAAGACCTTACAATTATTCTACAGTTTTGACCAAGTGAATGTCTTCTGCTAAGTATCTCTAAGCAATGAGGATTTAGGTAAATTTGATAGAAAATGTCTAGAGCTCAATCAATTTACCAGTGAGCTTGTAATTCATTTATAAAAGTAGAATCTTGATGTGGTTTTGCAAATGATCCTGGATCTCTCTCTTTTTTTTTTTTTCACCTCCCAGAACCTTCTTCAAGATCACATAAAGTTTTGAAGACCAGTGGTAAGTCTTAAAATATACTTTCTTTTCTCATTCTTATTGATATCCACTAAGTCAAAATATACACAGAAAGTAAACACCAGAGGAAGTACAGATTGACAGATTGGATTTCAGAAAGACTAATTTCTAAAAGCAAAAGTCCCCATTATAAAATGTAAAGCCAAATGATAAAATATTTGCAACATATATAACAGGCATAAAAGAAGAATATCCCTATTATATATGAAAATCCCATACATCAAAAAAAGAGAGAGAGAGAAACAAGTCACTCTTTTTTAAAAGACACAGAATCTAATTGGGCAGTTTCACAGAAGAAACACAAATTGCCAATAAAATGAAAAAAGAAATGGTCACCCGTATTGGTAATCAAGAAACCACATATTTAAATGAGATAATTGGAGGTGGGGGAAGCTAAATTAGCTTGGCTGAAAGACAAAGAAAAGCAGGAGTGTGGATTTTTGAAACGTTTTTTTGGAGCAAAATTTGGTAATGCCCATTAAAATTTAAAATACATATTTCCTCCTAACCCTTTTAGGCATGTATAGAAGTAACCAGCAATTGTAACGGGACATCACATAAAATGCCTATCTAGTGGGAAATGGTTAAATAAATTGCAGTCCTTTCATATAGTGGAATGTTCTAGCAGCTGTCAAAAACAACAAAGTAGGGTGTTGCATTATTTTTGCAACTGTCCTGTTAGTTTGAAACTTTTCAAAATAAGTTTAAAGGAAAAAAAAACTCAATGAAGTAGATCTCTGCATACTGACTACAATGTATTTAGAAGAAAAAGCAGTGTTGCACATCTCACCTTTGTTTAAAAAATGAAGGCCAAAACATTGTGCATTGTGTGTGGGGAAGGTGTATATGTGTGAGAGAGTGGGGGAGAGAAGGAACTGTAGTCACTTGGGGGTGGAGGAGCCACTGTAGGGAGGTTTTAATCACTTTTATTTGACATACTTCTG
This sequence comes from Bradypus variegatus, assembly GCA_004027775.1. Classification (NCBI taxonomy): domain Eukaryota; kingdom Metazoa; phylum Chordata; class Mammalia; order Pilosa; family Bradypodidae; genus Bradypus; species Bradypus variegatus. The sequence goes on from PVKY010007990.1 coordinate 5,075, forward strand.
TATCTAGTCTCTAATTAAACAATTTTTAAAGATAAGACATACATAATCAAACAAAATTCAAGGATTAACAAGATACATAACACCCAGATGCATGCAGGGTTGTTTTGCATCTAGTACTAGCACAGGATGTAGAGCTAGAATAATTGAGAGGCATTTTATGAAAATTAGGTGTAAGAGGCTTTAATTGTTAGCAATAATCGAAGAAGTCCTGTAACATTAGCATTTGCCTATGTGTGAGATACATTTTTAATTAATCGAAGAAGTCCTGTAACATTAGCATTTGCCTATGTGTGAGATACATTTTTAATTCTCAAACTTTAAAAAAAACAACACTTTCTATTTTTCAGAGACAATGCAGGACATCCAAAAGGTGAGCACAATGATATTTCTTATTTTGGAACATCTGCTTTGGGCACACTTTCTTCTATATAGCTCAACCCCAGCCTGTATTCCAAGTATAAACAATTACTGTACATTTTGAAATAGATTTAAATGACTCGTCCTAGTCAATCCCCCACCCCACTGCTTCACCTCATAGAACTAACTGTTCTATGAACTGTGCATCCATCCCTCTGCCCCACTATCCCCTCAGGAGCCACGCCCTCCCTTAGGATGCAACACTTGCCCAGCAGCCAGAGTGAGCTGCCCCATGCTCCGCGTGCTCCCCCACATAAGACGTGGCTCCCATCTTGAGTATCGCCCCCTTCTCAAAGCACAAAGATGGGGAGCCCCTTCCCAGAACACGACCCTGCTACTGGTGTAAGAAGTGTGATGAAGTGGGACACAGAAAAACACTGCTAAATCAGGTTTCTATTTTTCTTCCCCTGATAGAAAGTTAGAGGGGAGATATTTTTTATTGTGGAATGTAACATATATACATAGAAGTGACAACTTGCCAAGTACAATTTGACAAGTAGTTAGAGAGCAAATTTCAAAGCATATTATGGGTTACAGTTACACAGTTTCAGTTATATCCTTATTGTGAAATATAACATATATGCAAAAAGTAATAACTTTCAAAGTACGATTTAACAAGTAGCTATAAAAGAAATTTCTGAAAATGTTATAAATTACAGTACCATAGTTTCAGTTATTTCTGTATTGTGAAATATAACATGTATGCAAAAAGTGATAACTTTCAAATTACAATTTAACAAGTATCTATAGAGCAAATTTCAAAGGATGCTATGGATAACAGTTCCAGCATTTCACTTCTTTCCTTCTAGCTATTCTAATACCCTAGCAACTAAGAAAGAGAAAATTATATAGAGATGCATTAAAATTAAATGGCATTCTCTATCCTGTACTGAAAGATGTGTAGCCAAATGGATTAACTATGAAGAATAGGTATTGTATCCTGTCCTGAGGTTTTTCCATTATGACGATGGAACAACTGGCTTAATTAACGATGCTTAGAGAACTGATGGTGGCTTCTTGTTTAACGTTTTGGGTCTGTAAGGTTGTAGCTTTGTTGACCTTTCCCCACAATTCCACTTACACCACTCTGCTGATAAAGGTTCCATCTTCCAGTTAAAATCTTGGAAAATCAACGGTAGACCACCCTTAAGCAATTTCACGCTAGGACAAGTGGAGTTTTATCAGCCCATACTGAGTAATATTTAGGAAGAAAGCTTTAGAAAATGAGTATCATTAATTGGTTTATTGTGACTTTTTGTAAGTTCCTTTGGGTTGAGAAGTGCAGCCACAGTGGAAGGTGTCCTAATCTTTCTAGCAGCCAAACTAGGATCATGGAGTCAAACCCCCTCAGCGATGTGGGGTTGGGGGGCAGGGGGGCGGGACTCACCCGGTCCAAGTCAGGTACGAACTCAAGAGATTTTTGGAAACTTTCTTCAACAGGAACCAAACCAGATCCCCAAATGGGAGCTAACTGAACCTTATAAAATACAAACACAGGAAAGAAATGAAAATACCTGGTGCCTTTTCCTTGGTAATTCAGTAATGTGTTGAATGTGTACTAAATGCAGATATATCACTAATGATTAAAGAGTTTAGAAGAGGAAAGATTCCTTTATAATAGCTTAATAGTTCTCCTTCCTTTAGTAATTATAATAAATTCCCCAAAAATCCTATATATATATAGATACATAGGTATGGATATGGATATAGTGTGGTTGAGCTCATATGTAAGCTATGCATTAAGACGTGAGCTCAGATCCACTTCTGCCATGTGTAAGCTGGGTGGACTACAGCCAAGTTGCTCGACTTGACCACAAGTTCACTTCCCAATTTACAGGTTGTTACAAAGTTCAAATGGGGCAACATACATTTTTGTAAAGTGCTTATTATAGTGTTTGGCACAAAGCAAGTGCTCCATAAATGATAGCTAATATCATCTGATTATTAAACGGCCATAATGCTGAGACTTGGGTGGTGGGCGGGGAGAGTTTATTGTGGCTCTTTATGTAAAATAGAGGTACTTAAACTCCACACTTCTATGTGTGACCAATCCATAGAATGACTATTTCTTAATCTAAGAGCTCTTTCATTTTCTCCTAATGATTTATTGGATACAAACTTTCTGCTTCCAAATTACCACTGAGTTCATTCCAAATGTAATCACCTTAAAAATATACTTTGATATGAATAATTCAGAATTCTTCATTTTCTGAAAGGTCTGGGAATTTTCTGAAATCAAAGATCTTAGTAAGATATTCCTTTGGGCTGTTGTGAGGAAACAAAATCATTTTCTTACACTTTCAAAATGGTTTGTCATAATTTAACTAGTTAACAGTATCTTGTTTTATTTTATAAAATGCAGGTTATTAGGTGCTGATATTTTATAAACATTATACCAGTATAGTGTAAGTAGGATGAAAAGAGCTATTAAAGGGTGAAAAAGGAAACATAAAAGCAATAAATACAATATTATATGTGTATGTGTACATATATCCATGTGTGTATGTATATTTATTTATTTCCAGGCCTCAAATGATCCCAATTTTGCAAAGTGAAAAAAGAGAGTGAAGATTAAATGATTGTGTTTTTTTTACATTTAAAATTTTTAACGGGAAGATAACGTTCAGGATGGAATTTTATTCTTATCCTCTCTTCTCTTCCTTCTCAGATAGATGGTGAGGGATACGGGCTTATGTGGGTGGGTGGATGGATAGATAGGTAGATAGGTAGGTAGGTAGATAGGTAGGTAGGTAGGTAGATAGATAGATAGATAGATAGATAGATAGATAGATAGATAGATAGATAGATTGATAAAGTTGATAGACACACACACAGACAGACAGGCAGGTGGGCAGGCAGAAAGAGAGAGGAAGACAGATTCCAAGGCAATGTGTGCCTGATTTCATTAACAAATGATAAAAAGTTCTTGCTAAATTTAACATTTGCAATATGTTACTATAGTGTTTTCATCAGAAAATATGTTCTGGGTACTAATTAGTTTGATCAGGTCTTAACTTTTTGAAGCTAATCCTTTTACCTGCAGGATAGTATCCTGGTCTGCACAATGGAGCTCCGTCAAGAAAGCCCGAGGTTATGAAAGACTTCATTGTTTTCTTTGACTAGAAATAATATCATTATATTTTACTTCCTAACAGGCAACTCTAAGTTACTTAGTTAAGCATATTTTGAAAGAAAGTAAAAGTTTCATGAACTCAATAGTGGATTAAATTACATTCCTGCCACGAAAGTTTCTTTGCCTGGGATCTACCAAGCGAAGTAGTGCTAGCCAGGCATCTGGTGGATCTGATGGTTAAGGGAACCCCCTGGGGCTTTTGAAGCTAGAAGACTCCCAGAGTCCAAGGCTTTTAAGAAAGTCCCTAATATAAAAGGCTATCACAGCCCTGGAGACCAGTGTATATTAATTTACACAGTGAGTATTTGCCAAGTGCACACCAGGCTTATTTGAAGTATGTAAGAGTTTTCTGTATTTAGCCGACGTTCTTCAGGGGCGCAAGGGTTTGGAGGTCAGCCCTGGGTTTGAGTCCTAGCTTTGCTACTGGCTAGGTAGAGCGAGGCACCGAATCTCCAGGAGCCTAGGTTTCCTTGCTGTGCAACGGGTACAATCATCCCTAATTCGTACAGTGATTGTCAACGTTAGGTGTGAAGAACGTCGGCAAATGGCCTAGCTTAGTTTCTCAGTTAATACTGGCTATTGTCCTTTCTGTCCCTTCTGCAAAAATGTGAAATGCTCTCCAACTCAACTGATATCAGCAAAGTTTACATTTTCTTTAAGAATGCTACAGTCTAGAGGGAGAGGCAATGGGTAAATACAAGAGAAATGTGCAAGTTAGGTATCTTCTCCATGCTGCTGTGATTCAATGGCTGCGTTTCTCACCTCCTTAGGTTTCCAGAGAGGAAGGGACTCCGCGGCTTCCCTCGGCAGGGCCACCCCCCACCCAGCGGAACAGTCAGCCCAGCGGCTCCGCCCCGGTCGGTGTGCTGGGTGGGGGCGGCACGATGGGGAACATCTGGACCGACCACCAGGTCAGGCGAGCCCTGTTTCCCAGCCGACGGTCCCCGCAGGAGCAGGGAGAGGACGACGACGATTATCAGATGTTCCTGCCGTGCTTTTCCTCTTCAGACCTGAACTCGAGCAGACTGAGTGAAGAGAGCACCTCGAGCCGCCCGTGCAGCTGGCACATGGGCCAGATCCAGCCCCTGGAGACCTCCAGCACTGGCCACAGGATGGTCAGGCGGGCCAGCAGCGCTGGCGAGAACAACACCTGCCCTCCTGACGTGAGAATCAGAGACAGCCATGGCTCTCAGTACAGCCCCCGCAGGGAACTGCACAACGGCCCTAAAATAGAAGAGCAGGACGGGATGACTTCCTTGGGGTCCTCTATAGAGTTGACTATTGATGATATAGACCATGTCTACGATAACATAAGTTACGAGGACTTGAAACTAATGTTTGCTAAACGGGAAGAAGCTGAATCCACTCCCCTCCAATTGGCCCGTGACTCTGTTCGCCCCAAAAGCACCCCAGAGTTAGTCTTCTCAAAGAGGCAAAGAGGCCAAGATAAGATTTCTCTTCCCCCAAAAGGAGACGGCACTCTGGCGGGTAGGGATGTAGCCAGCCAGAGTGCACAGGAGCTCAAGGCAGTCGAGGAAAACATCTATGACACGATAGGGCTCCTGGATCCGCCGTCTCTGAATTTCCAGTGCAGCAGCCTAAAGCGCTCCAAGAGGAGCACTTTTTTGGGTCTGGAAACTGACTTCCCATGCTGTGACAGCCTGAGGCCATTTGTTTCCCAAGACAGCCTTCAGCTCAGTGAGGATGAGGCTCTGGGTCCCCAGGGTCCCCCTGCCCAGGATTATTTAAGTTTGCTCTACAACTCTTCCAGCTGCAGCTTGTCCATCACTGATAAGTCTATATCTGATAGACTGTCTGAAGAAGTAGATGAAATCTGGAATGATCTGGAAAATTACATCAAGAAAAACGAAGACAAGACGAGAGATCGTCTCCTCGCTGCCTTTCCCGTGAGCAAAGATGACATGCAAGACAGGCCACACCCCAGGAGCACCCCTGAACTGAGCCGGGACAGGGAGCACTCCCGGTCCACCCTCTCCCTCCCGGGGAGCCATGCTTTCCCTACGTCTGGGACAAGCAGGGCTGGCCGAGCTAGCCGGCCCCGCTGCCAGTTGGAAGAAGACCTGATTTCCAAAGAAGACTCCTTTGTGAGTTTCCACCAGCACTCTCTGGCCAGTGAAACGGCTCCTGTGGAAAATCCCTATGACCTGGCCAACAACAGCCTGTCCCCGACGGACCTGGAAAGCCCTGAGCCTGGGGCGGATGCCACAGAGAAAACAAAAAGCAGAGTCTTCGTGATGGCGAGGCAGTACAGTCAGAAGATCAAGAAGGCCAACCAGCTTTTGAAAGCGAAAAGCCCCGAGCTGGAGCAGCTGGCTGGCGAGCAGCACAGACCCGGGCACAAAGACCTGGCCGCCATTTTGGAAGAAAAGAAGCAAGGAGGGCCTGCCATTGGTAGGTTGACTGTGCATCTCTTCCTTCTTGAGAGTCAGGTGGGAGAGCAGTTGCCAGGTCCTAAACGTCCTTAAAGTGGATGAGCTTGCGATAACATTGTCATGTCACAGTAAGACCACAAATCCATGACTGATTTTTCCCGTCTTGTCTCCACTGAAGCAGATGAATTTGATTAATTTGGCCTGGGAGGGTTTTGGTGGGCTGGTAATGCTGTCACTTCAGAACTGATGTTTAGGAAAAAGTTTTCTCTGAGGCAATTGAAAGTAGGAAGAATAGCAATGAGTTTTAAATCGTGGTGTCAGGTCTTTTCCCTGTGGACCAGTAATTTGTTAGGATTAGTAGCTTTTGTAAGGTCTTAAGGTGTGGGAGCAGATGGAACAGGATTGCTCTTTGCTCCAGATTCCCAATTTAAAAGCCTGCTCTTACCAATGAAGACAAAATAATAATAACAACAACAACAACAACATCCTTTTTGCATTTTCCTTAGCTTTCCTGCACTGTAACACATTTTCTCACATACTTAAATTACTATTTGATTTTCTTAAATAGCTGCTGCAATGCCTGCCATCTCATTGGGTGTCCTTATTTATGTGGGGCAGAACTAAACCAGGATCTCGGATATGATATTGATAAGATCAGGACTAAAGGAATGAGATGTTCATGATTTGACTTTTTTTTTCTGTTGTAAAGAAGTGCATATCCCCTGACTACATAAGAGAGGGTTTGCAGGGCAAAACTGAACACTGATACCAGCAGAAGAGCATATGGGTGAATAAAGCACAATGAAAGAAAACCCCAAGGATGAGCTCCTCACCTGAGGAGATTTTCACCACCCCCAGCCCCACCCCTCTCAGGCCAGAGAGGTTTCTGGGGCAAGGCCTAGGAATCTGCATTTTAAAACATTGTGGCCTGGAAATGGTATTTTGAGAACCCCTGCCCTAGACTTTCTGACAAAGAACCAACTTGATATCAAATGAGAGGAGTTAATCCTCCCCTTGAAAAAAACAAACAAAAAAAAAACAGAACAGAAGGCTGCACATCAGGACAAACTCAGGTAGAGAGACTTGGTAATCACAGACAGGTTAGGCCAAGCCAATGCTGCCACTCTCCCCTCTTTGGGATTGACTTATTTATCTCCACGGAAACCAGAGAATTAGAAAGAGATAGCCAAGTCCTAAATAAACTCACAAGTTACATGACAAGAATCTGTAGGTGTTTTTTCTTTGTTTGCGGAGTACTTAAGAAATGTCTAAGGCCTTAATCTTTTCTAGAATTAGGCTTTAATCATTTCTAGAGCTAATCATACAGTAAAATTTCTTAACAGATAGGGAAAGTAAGCCCTGGAGTTGATACTCAAAGGATTTTTCAGACTCTCTTTGAGTTCTTTTTCTTTTTTAAAAATAAGATAAACATTAGCAGTGATTTTTCTATGAGTGTGAGGGGCTGGATCACATTTATTTTTCTCCTTGCAATAATCTGTTTAAAGTCATTCGTGTCTATTTTCCAAAACTAGTGCCGCTAGACTGGTTTGTTGTTATCCTTAGAGAAAGTGACCAAGTTCCAGCTGCAGAAGGACTCTGTTTCTGTGCATAGATGGTCGTTGGAAATAGTTGTGTATTTGCAATGTCAACCACTGGCTGAATCTGGGTTGGGGCCTAAAATTCATGGTGGCTTGATTTCTCGGAATAAGAGAAAGTAGACTAATGTTTCTAATGACAGTGGATATTCCCACAGAGTGTCATTTAAAAAGTAGTAATCGCCTGTTTAGATTAGGAACCATCCATGAAAATGCAAGAACTCGAGCCTTGACAAAGTATGTCCTTCGACTCTGAATTCTTAGGATGTAAATGGACATCTTATGTACCCTCCTTTTCAGTATCAACCAATTCCAACTTGGGGTTTTCCTTTGTTTCATTTTGGTTTTGGTTGGTTCTCTTTTTTGTTTTGCCTACTTGTATCTTCTTGCAGTCCCATAGGATCTTTGCTCCACTTTGTGTCTGGATCCGTTCTTGACATGGTGGGCTACTACCGATGTTCTTCCCAACAAAGAGGAGAAGGTTTCTCCAAAGCCATCTTCTGAGACTAGTGTCTTCCCCTGCTTTCTGGCAGGAACATGTCCCTAGGGCCTGCCATCTCTCAGACCTGATGAATTATACCCACGCCTCTTCCATCTGGGTGGATCAAGACCACTTCCTGTGCCCACTAAGCTTTCAATCAGTTGACGTGATGACTCCTTTTCTCTCTCTTGTTTATCTGGGCACAGGACGTCGTCATCGCATGGACCGATTCTCCAGACTTCTTCGTATGGGCCTTGCCAATTTGCCAGGAGCTTGTTCTCGGTGTTGTACGGAAGGAGGAGCGCCCTATTCACCTGCTGAAACTCTCGAGCATCTTTATTGAACTCTCTAGCAGGGGTCTACAGGTCCCAGGCCAGATTTCCAGCTATAAATCATACAACCAGGTCTAGTCACCTCCCCCACGTTTTAGAGCCTGTCTTAGCACGCTGGCCATCTTGTTCAATCAACCCTCCCTCCTGAGAGTTTTTGGGACCAAGGATGTCTTTGGATTCCTACCTTTTTGTGATCTTTCACCTGGGAGAAAACTCTAGACAGGTGTGAGGGTGATTCCTCGTAAAAAATAGGGATGACAAAGTAACATTCTGTGCTTTTGTCTACATCTCAAGCATACCTCAGAAACATATTTCAATCCTCTTTCTTGGAAACAGTGTGTTTCACTCTTCCTTCAGCAAGGAGCACTTCACAATTTTATCTGGGATCATAAGAACTCTACCTTTTAAACCAGCAAAAAGGGAAATAAACCAGAGAGAGCCCAGGGATTGTCACTTAATGATAATGTACATGTTCTACAAAGACTGCCCATACCTGAACTGAGGAGAAGGGGACCTTTGACCCAGCTGATTAACGTGAAGCTTTGTGGGCTCCTCTCTGGCCAGCTGTTTCCTATGTGTCTGGGGATTCTATATAATGACAGCTAGTGCCCTGGATGCTTTACTTACTTTCACATTGGCATCAGGCAAGTTATAAACACTCTCATAAGTTCAAGTTGAGAAAAAAAAATTTAGATAGGCACAGTGTGTTGTCTACTTGGTAAGATATCTTTTTACTCAAAAATTGAGAAACGGTCAGTTCTTTGTTATCCAAAGATAAACTGTACCCATTATGAGTTATCTATAGGAGATACTTTAATCAAAGGCTGGCTTCCTGCTTCCCCTTTTCCTTCTATGCCTCTGATTTCCAGGGTGGAAATTATTCCCTTTGTGGAATGGGATCAGGGAAATCACTCCATTTTTAACACTATGCTCAAAATAAAAGGAGGTAGCCAAAAAAATTATCTGAATAATAAGGTAGGTAGTGAGACCGACTTCTGTCTGGAATAGGTAGGTGCTCAGTGG
>PVKY010007991.1:0-14443 GCA_004027775.1 Bradypus variegatus
AACATGCAAGAGGAACAAGAGAGGAAAATGTCATTTTCTAATAAGTCAGATATTCACAAAGTTGCCAATTCCTAGATAATATATATTCATTGTCAAGTTTAAGTACAAAACAAATTCACAAAATGTCAAAACATATTTACAAATTTACATTTGTATATTCACAAAATTACCACAATGGAAAGTTAGCAGAACTTTCAAAGAACTACGTAAGTGTTCCTTACAATCTTCATAATTTTTAAAATCGGCAACATTTTGGGAGCACAAAGTTGCCATAAATGAAGATAAAGTACTATGTAGAAAAAAACTTGCATAATGAAAATAGGATAGCAAGTTTAGTAATCAACCTTCAATAATAATAAAAGTTTTAGCCATGAAAAATGTAATTATAGGTCACTGAATTAGATGACAAAGGAATGTGTTAAAGAGTGAGATAATAAAAAGTGTAAGATATGACAGTAAAACACTACATTGTGATTAAAATAGATGAGATGGGTCTATATTTTCCCTGACCACCTTATTTAATATTGCAACTTTCCTGACACTCCTGATCCCCCTTAACCTGCTCTCTTTTTTTTTCCCCAAAGTTTTTATTATCTTCTGATATGCTATATAACTTCTTAAATTTTTATTGTCTTCTCTCCTCTGCTATAAAATAAGTATATGAGACCTAGTGTCTCTGTTTGGTTTACCTGGCAATAGGTATCAATTAATTATGTTGAAAGATTGCAAATATGTCCAAGACATAATATTGACTGAAAAAGTTTGAAAACAATAAATACAATATCTCATTCATGTCAAATTGCATGCATTTATGTATACATGTACATATGCATAGATGTCTGGAGGGATGGTAAATCAAATGGTAACCATGATCATCTTTAGGTGGTAGGATTTTTGGACACTTTTTTTTCTCTTTACTTTTCTATCATGTATGATTGTGTTTTTATAATGATCATGTATTATTTTTGAAAAGATATTTCTCTAAAAAATTTAACAAAGTTCCAAGCCTATTACTTTTTATCCTAAATTTCCACGAAAATCTTTTACAGAATTATTTTCCTAAGTAATTCATACAAAACTTAATCACAAATGTATTTTTGAAGCAAAGTAACAGCTGACTGTAAGGTAGACACATTATCCCCTGATAATAACAAAAATTTGCAGAGAATTTGAAAACAGTTACCTTGGAAACCACTTGGCATGTTCTACCCATGGATCATCTCCAGATTCCCAACACCTCAGTCCACCATCACAGCAAAAACATTTGACATCATCACTGTGACCTAAAGTTAATGTGAACAAAAACTTATGAATATATATAATTTATCCACTAAAATTTATAAAACAAAATATGCTGAATATTTTTATTATTATCAGATTAAGTTTCTTACCCATATAATAAAAACCAGCACTTGCAAGCTGCTCAGGATGAACTAGGACATTAGATGGCCAGTTCAAGAATGTTTTAAAACGGGCTGCATGTGTCTGCATGCTTAAATTAGAAACTGTGTGTCTCAAAGTTTCTTGAAGCTGATTTTCTAAAAATGGACATTTGGGAAAATGTCTCAGATGTTCTGACATAGGATCATCCTTCGGTTCCCAGTTGCTCAATTTTCCACCACAGGCAAAGCAAGCCACTCTATCTCCAGGTCCTATATAGTAAAAGCCTGCTTTTGCCAGATGTATTGGTGACAGAAAGGTCAACGGCCACATCTCGTAAGTAAGTAATCTCGCTTTTTCAGTATTCATTGCCCAACTGTAGGAGTTTGGTCTCAAGGCAGGAAAATCTTGATTTGCTCTGAAATTTACAGGATTTGATGGAAAGCTTGAATAAGATCCACTGAAATATCCACTGTTTTCCAAACTTGGTAATAATGAATGTGTGGAATTTACTGAAGAAGAAGGGGAAGGCTGTGAGGTGACTCCCAGGCTGTTAACTAAACTTAGATTCTGAATAAAGCTACAGCTAGGATACAAGTTTTTATGCTTTTCAATAGCATTGTCTCCTTGTTTCCAGTTATCCAGCATCAGGCCACAACAGAAGCATTTGACCTTGTCATTCACACCAGTGTAATAAAAACCAGCACGAGCAAGGCTTCTTTCTGAGATGGGAACCCCCGTGGGGAAAGTCGAATACGTAGACATTCGGTACAGTTCACATGAAAAGTCGTATTTCAGTTCAAACGTGTTGGCACTTTTCATCAAATTTGATAAGAATGTGCTTTTTTCTACTATGTTCATAATGAAATGGAGGGGAGGAAAAGGGACTAGCCTTTCTCTGGGGAGGTAGTTTTGTGCATGGCTTTTGATTTTGTAAGTTTTAGTACTAGATTGAATGCCTAGAACGTGAAATCATTCTTTTTTTTGTCTATGAATTTAGGGTTTCAGCATGGCATGATTCTAAATCCTATACTCATACACTTTAAAGGGACAGTTATGCACAACTGTACTTTTGTAAAATTTTTATATATACACATGTAAACATGATGCTACATAATAACTAGTGATGAAAATTAATAACTTGTGATGATGCTACATAATAACTTGTGATGAAATAACTTGTGATGGGGGGGGCGTGTTTTAGGTCATCAGGATACCATATAGTGTCAAGCATCTCATAGGTAGGTCAACTTTTCCAGGCCACTAAAATGCTTCAGGGGCATTCAAGCCAGCCGTTAAGACAAAATAACTGACTCATGCAGCTAGCTTCTTATCATGGTGAAAAGCTATGCTCCACAAGTGTGACACAGCAAAAATATTCAAGTTATGTTTGTTTTGCTTTTTGTAGATTATGAAACTTAGTAGCCAGAAAAAAAGCATAAGACCTACCTCAAAAGAGAAAAAGAATACATTACTGTACTTCATTGCTTCTAAGACGTGTTTTAATATCCCTGTTATTGAGAGGCTTCTTACAATTAATAGCATCATATTATATTAGCATTTTTATTTTTCAGAGATACATAAAATAATAGTGTGTCTTAAATTGACACCTTAGATTCAATGATATATGATATATCCCAATATGGTGTATCTTTCTCCAATTAAATCATTTCCTACAATCTTTTTAATAGGAAAAATAGAACAATCTAAGTTGGCTGACCCTTTTTAAAACCTGGTTTCAGGAGTTATTAAATAATAACTACTTCCTCATATATAAAGAACTTGCTGCTTAGTCCTCATGATACCATTCGGTCTTGGAAAATTAAAAATTCTATTATAAATAAATCATCAAAGATGAATGTATTTTGGTCAATTAGTCTTTTGGATCCAGTGTGATGCCACTGAGGCAAGTCAACTGTTTTGTTTTGTTTTTCATTCTAATGGTAGACTTGGATAGACCTAAACAATTTTTTTATAATCATATAGACAACAGGTGCTGCAAATAAAAATTCTGCCACAAACTATCAATAAATAACTTTGAAATTTAGTGTTATATTCAGATTATTTTGGAAAAACAGAATGATGATATAATGTTCCCTCGGTTAGAAAAATAATTTTGTCATGTTTTCTCAAGATAATTTAGATGTGGTTTTACATAATGAACCTTTTAAAGATTTTTATTTTTGTCCCCTGCAAAGAACAAACTTTGTAGAGTTATTCACTTATATCATCTGCTCAAACTACATATATTGCATGATGTCTACCATGTACATTTTTGAACTTTGCTTTTCTAATTGTCTTCAGTGCTAACATCAAATATTTCACTCTGATAATGGATTTATTTTTTAAAACAGTCAAAAGTCACAGAGTGCTGAGTCTTTAGGCTAAAATGGATAATCAAATTGCACAATTTGGTTTTGGCTAGAAATTATTTCACAGAAATTTGATTAGAAATTATTTCACAGATAATACACTTTGAACCAGAATTTATCACAACAAAAAATAATAATAAATTTACTTTACCACAATCCAACTCCTTTTGAACAGCTGAGACCTTCTCAATTTAGAATTTTTCAGTTACCACTAGCCTTCAGTAAAGAGGTACTACATCAGTAATACCAGCAATAACCAATAAATTGTTTGCTTTTCCATCAATGATTTGCAAGGATGGTTTCCTGGCTCTCACAGATGTTGGGGTTTTCCACTGCAGACTTCAATGCTTTGTTTCCAGGTGGCAGGAGAAATATTATGTCATTATCAATTATTATTTCCATCACAGGGGAATTATTGTGCCTAACTTCATTATTTTTTTAATTAGTCAAAAAGTTTAGATTGTGTAAAAACCTTTATATTCATCACTATCTTTGTGTAAACTTTATTTCTGGTTAAGTTTGTTCATTTACCAAAATTTAACCATCCAGACATCGTTCTCATTCACATCATTCTCAGAGATTTAAACAAACAGAATTTTAGACTTAAAATTCTGTCAGTGCTTTTGTGATTGGTTGGGTAACTTCTTCACCAACTATCTTGTTTATCTTTCCAGCTTTCTCTAAATTGTTACACCTATCAAAAAGTTTTGTACATGGCATTTCGTCATCACAGAAATCTTTTAACATGCCATAGGCTTCATTTGAATATTTTTGTAATTTAACAGAGGGTTGAATATTAACTCTTTGTTCTAGATAACTGTCACTCATTTTAAAATCTTTACTAATACAGGTGCTTTTTTCTGTTCCACACTGCAACCAGTGGAAGATTGCCTACCCAATTTTGAAACGAATGCTTCAACAGTATGCCCCAGCTACAATCACTTCTCCTTTACTTCCACAAGTCAAATTCAAAATCAAATGCATTACTTTATAGTTACACTACATATCACTAACTCATATTTTAAAAATTAACATTCTTTGGAAACCAAAAAATCCAATTAACTACTTAATTTTTTATTTTTAATTCATGCACAAAACTACCTCCCAGAGATTAGACTAAGTCCCTTTAAGGGTTTTAAGCCTCCATTTTGAGATATTCTGAACTGTAGAAGAAACTGAAAAAAAAAATCTGGTAGTAGAACAGTTCTCCTCTTTAGTAAAACCTGTTAAAAAAAAAAGTTTTAAAAGTCAGTTCACAAAGGTAACCCAATGATTTTTTTTTTTAACATTGTCTTCAAAGTAGAGCACTAGTATTTACTGACTGTCTACCAAGTACAGAACTGTAGGGAACAAGAAATACCAGACAGAGATCTGAGATCTGAGATCTCTAACTGGTGGCCAGTAGAGGTTTGTTTGGCTTGCACAGGATTAGATAACAGTATGTTACTAATTTTTTTAAACTTCTTATTTTTAAACTACTTTGGACTTAGGGTAAACTTAATACAGAGTTCCTGCATGCCTTATTATATCCAGCTTCCCCAAAGTTAACATGTACATAATCACAGTACAATTCTAGAAACATTAGTTAGCTAACATTTATACAATGCTGTTAATTAGTCTATATGCTTTATTTGAATGTCACTAGTTTTCCAAATAAGTTTTAAATATTCTAATTTTTAAAAGTAAGAAGTTCCCCATAATATTCTAGATTTCAAGCTTCTTTTGAAGAATCAGAGGTGCTAGCATCATTGGGCCTATCTTCCTGCATGGCACTAATCAGCTAGAGCAGTGGCTAGACCCCTCAGACAGGGCACATAGTATCCAGTTTCTCATCGTATTTTGACTCCCTAATATTGAGACTATCCATTGCTGTTTACACTGAGCTGTCACTATTCTTTTTCTTATAACAGAATTAAGAGAGATGTGAAATTTTTCTAAAACCTGTGTCTATGAGGAGTAGCAAAAATGAATGATAGATCAAGAGAGACATAAGTTTTGAGAAAAATGAGTTTCTTTATGGAAATGGAGAATATCCCTACATGTTAACTATATAAAGAGGGTGTACTTATTGAAAAGAGACATACAGTTTTGATTATTTATCTCACCTGTCTGGCCTGTATGCATTTGAGTTAGCAAATTCCTTAGAGAGAACTTACCGTAAAGAAACTTTGGTATGGGAATAAGGCATATATTTGTGGAAACTGTAGACAACAAATATATAATAAATACCAAAAAATATGCCAAGATGCCAACCCTGGATCAATTCAACCTTCTGTCAACAATTTCTAACAGCTAGGCTTCCAAACGCAGCTGGAGAAGATCCACAACCCTGAGAAGGGGACCAGCACCACTTCACACTCCTCCTGGGCTGGCCCTTCACCATCCCTTAGCAATTTTACTTTGCCTTAATGAGCTCCCTAGCCCATTGCCTTATGCAACTCTTCGAAACCATCAGCACCTTCTTCAAATTTCTCCCCTACTCTCCATCTCGCTTTCAGCCAATTGCTTTACCTTCTGTTTCTCAAAGAAATGTCATTGAGCAGATTCCTTTCACATTCTTATATCCATGCCTTTCTAGCTCACAACCTACTTGCCTCAATTAAAGACTCTTGTTCTTTTTATGGGAGCCCATCCTCTCCCACTCCTCAGAAATCTTGCTCTTAACCCCATCCCCCTCATGTCTTCAACTCTCATTCTATGGCTGTCTTACAACATAACAACTATGCTTAAGTCTGTTTTAGCTTTAAAATGAAAAGTCGTTCAACCCCACTTTCCATTCTAGCCACTATCCAGTATCTCACATTCCCTTTGTAGCTAAGCAGACTGAACAATTGTCTGTGGTTAATGTCTCCACTTCTCCCCCTCCTATTTATTCCTTAAGCCGCTACAATTTGCTTTAGCCAGCACCATTTGAAACTATATTAATGATACCCATGTGTTCTTTGCCAAAACCAATGGAAATTTTTGCATCTGTCACTGGAGCCCACTCTTTCTTAGAAATGCTCTCCTCCCTTAGTTTCTCTGATACCAGTCTCAGAATTCCAGAATTCTTCTTACCCTTCTAGTGGTACCTTCTCAGATTGGCTTAGGAACTCAGCCTCTTCTCTTACTCATATCTAGTGGGCAACCTCCTTCATCCCAGGGCTGTCAGGTGTCCCTGCCCTCTTGGGCACTCAGCATATCCATCTCGCTGACAGCATATCCATGTCTGACACCTGAGATTAAGTGTACCTTTTCTTTCTACTTCTCTTTAGACTGTGAGCCCCTTCAGAGAAGGAATTATGTTGTGTTTCAGCTCTCTGTGCAACACCCCCCCACCCCCAGCAACCACAGGGCTTGGCATATAATGTAGACCTTAAGAATTTTTGTTGAAGAAGTAAAGGTTAGCAACTTTGAGCCCTGAAAGACAACAGTGCCCTCATTTGCATGGTATTAAATACATCAGTTTTACATTAGTGACTTCAAAGTTTGCTCAGTTATGGTTTAATATCAGTCTGGATTCCAATCATTCCCCCTTTCCAAAAGCCTTCATTTCCTCATTGTTAAATGGAGATAAATATTGGTAACTGCTTCTTAAAATTATAATTAAATATAAAAAAAAACATGTAAAGTCTTCAGTGCTAGCATATAGTAGTATGTGTTAGCAACACAATGTCAGCAGTAAATAAAGTTCATGTTATTGTTAGTTACTTAAGCATCAGGTAAATATCTCCATGCTAATCATCAGGAAAACAACCAGAAAACTGTCTTTCTGCCACCGCTTGGGGGAACATTCCACCATTTGTTCATTAAATATTTTCTGAATCCTTGCTGGGTCAAAGTTGTGTTTTAGGCTCTGTTTTGAAGCTATCTGTCACCTCAAAGACCCGGTGATAACTCCTGGCAATTGAATTACGCCAAACGCGAAAGCTTCACATCCCGCTGGCTCACCCCAAAAGTAAAATAGAATTTGAGCGCCGGGCAGAAGGGCAGATCCTGCGGCGCGGCGCCTCCCAGCGAGCGGGAGAGCGGGCTCCGCTCCGGCAACGCCGACCGGCTGCAAGGGCGAAGGTCGCCCTCGGGCTTGCGGGGGCCTACACTGTGCCTGTTCTTGATAGGATCCCTGGGCTCGGAGCCAGACTCTGGACCCTGAAGCAGTGTTTGAGAACCGTGCGACTCGGTCGGGCGCCGCCGACACTGCCTCTCGCCCGGCGACCTCAGTCTGGTCTCCATGTGCTACCTGCGCGGTGGGCGGAGGAGTTACGCGCGCGCACACACACACACACACACACACACACACGCACTCACGGCAGCCCTTGTCACCGACCTGCTCCCGCGAGGCCGACGCGCGCCAGCAGGGACGTTGCGAGTTTTCTCGGGTGGCACCTGTCGCCTCGGCTGTTCCGGGCGGTCTGGAGCCAATATCCCCCGCTCCGCCGGTCGCCTTACCAGCCTCCCCAGGGTGTGCATGAACGCTGGTGCTTTCCTTTCAGTACTTAGGGGAACTCCAGCGGTAATAACCACACATACTTCCTCTTGATCAGTGGCCTGGCAAACCCGCTTGGGGATTTCCATGACCCTAAAAGAGTGACTATTTCTTAACTGTGCCATAACCGCGTGGCATTTACTGAAAGACCTTTGCTTCAGTGTTCACGTGTCAGAGGAAATCCTGATAACCGGTGTTAGGGAAGATGATCATTGGTCAACCTGACTGGAAAAGGTCAGTCCTCCTGCTGCCCACCCTCACTTTGCATGTGAAAAATGCTAGGTTTTTCTATCTTCTACTACACCTACAAAAAGTGCAATATTTTAAAAAGAAAACACTGAAGCTTTATGAAAGCTAATTGTTTTTACATTCTGTTCTAATCAAGAAAATATGGTATGAATGGAAACATGGGGGTCTGGGAAGGCATGTGAAAAATTACAAAATTTGCCTTTTCTTTTTTTTACTGTTTTAAAGACTGTATTACCTTATTTGTTTCCTTGTATTTTTTATTTTTTTCTCTTGTTTCCTAGTGTTTGGTTGATTGGATGGTTGTTTTTATAAGTAGGGTGGAAGGGTGGACTTGGCTCTTTAAAAAAATTCCTTCTTTTAGTTGTTTGTTTCATGAGCAGGTATCTAAGTTACAGTGACATTTTTATGTAAACCTGGAAGTCTTTGAGTCTGCACTGTGATCTTTTCCTCAGTGTTTCTTGTCTAAGCTGTAAATGTAGGCAATTTTATCTAAGAATAGTGCATGCCATGGTAACAGATGATTAGAAAGGAACTCATCTGGTTATTCCTGTCTTCTGGTAGATTAAAGATTAGTTGTGAACCAAAAGTTTCTGTGGAAACAAGAAAGGCACACAGTCCATTCATTTGGCTGCCCACAATAGCTAGTGTTCCAGTTAGAATTATATCAGAAAGACTAAGTGTATCTATCATGTGGAGATTTCAATCCACTTTTGAGGCTGTTCAGTTCAGGAGCTTCTAAGCCATTTCCAACTAATTCTTGAGATTACCTAAAACATTGTGTGGGCTTTACACATTTTTTATCATGTGGCCAGCAAAAGAATTTTGAAAAATTCTATATTCCCTCACACATTTTTAACCTAATATTTGTACATAGTATTATTTGTCATAGTTACAAGGGATCTCCTTGAACAGTGGGTCTTGATCCCAGCTGATGCAGGTAACTGGTCTGTACACATCCCTCGTGCGTCATCATGGAAGGACACCAGTCCCTCCCCACCAGGAACAGCCATACCAGCAGGAGTGAGCCAGGTGCCATAAAATGTACATAATTTAGCCAGTCTCCAGTGACTATTTGCAGGCTACCACTATGTGCTAGGGTATGTGTTTACCACAAGGCACTCTTGAGAAGGGAGTCAGCCCACATTCACCATCTATCCCAGGAGCCAGGGTCTCAGGGAGAGACAACAGGCTCTTTTCAGACTGTCTTCTACCACATTATCTCTTGTTTGCCAGTTTTTTTCTACTGTCATGGGTGAGCAAGGCAAGAGATATTTGTGTGAGGGTTTTTCACCCCATTTCTGGCTTGGAACTTTGATAGCTCCTAAGAGTGGTATGTTTCCCAATATCCTATTATTAAATAATCAACTTAAAAGTCCTTTTCCCTTGAGAGTAATTATGATTAAAAGTTTTTTTTTTCTGGAGGAAATTTCACATAATAACTCAGTAACAACTTCAATTCCAGCCTACATTTTTACATTTTTAATTAAAGAAATATAAACAGATTCTACCCAGGAATCTAGAACTAAAAGTGAAAGTGAAATCTAAATGAAGGAACATTCCGTTCTGATTCCAAAGTATCAGAATAAGTACTGGGAATTTCCTAGTCTGTTGACAACTTTATATCTTGTAAATAAAATACAATTAGACCAACCTTGAGCAAATACTTATGAAGAAATTTACAAAGAAATATCCTTTAATATAGATTTTTCCCAGTATGATGAAGTTTGCCCTTTATAAGTGGTGGCTTACTTTTAATTTTTTTTATCCTGAGACTTCTTTAATGAGATAAAATTTACATAATCTGAAGTGCAGAATTCTTAAGTCCACAGCTCCATGAATTTTGACAAATGTATATACTTGTGTAACTATCAACCTAAAGAAGAAAAACAATTTTCCATAACCCATAAAATAACTTCATTCTCTTTTCCAGTCAATACCAACAACCTTTCTACCCCTGCTCCAATCGCTATTCTGATTTCTCTCATCATAGATTTGGTTTCTCTGTTCACCTGTTCTTATATTTTATATAAATGTTGTGTGTACTTTTTTTGTGTCTGGCTTCTTTCATTCGACCCATTTCTTGTTTCATCCACACTGTAGTGTGTATCAGTAGTTTGTTTTATTACCACATGGTATTCCACTGTATGAACGTACCACAGTTTTATTTATCCATACTACTGCTGACGGACATTTGAGTTGTTTGCCTTACAAGAGTGAAGCTTGAACCTCTTACTTCAAGTCTTCTGTGGATGTATGGATCCATTTCTGTAGGGCAAATACCTGGATGGGGAATTGTTGGGCTATTGAGTATCAGGTGTATTTATTATGAGAAACTGGCAAAAGTTTTACCAAGTGTTTATGCCATTTTATATAGCCACCAGCAATGTATGAGAATTCTAGTTTCTATACATTATTGACAAGACCTAGAATTGTCAGAGAGGAGTGTGGGAAAATGGTGGAGTCAAAAGCTCCAGGAATCAGTCCCTCCACCAGAACAACTATTAAACAAGCAAGAACTATCTGAATCAACTATTTCAAAATTCCAGAGTCCAGTAGAGAACAGTGCAGCATCCAGGGAAGAGCAGGAGGAAGGCTGGTAAACTGTGGTCAATACCATTGAATTGCACTCTCTGCATCATGGCTACCATTGTCCATCCCCCAGTATTGCAGCTGGCAGCAGTGAGATACTCAAACCCGGGCCTATTGCAGTGTACTGACACCAGGGTGGGACATAAAGACCTAGTTTCCCATGATCAGGAGTGTATGATCTGATTGCTGATCACTGCTTTTGATTAGCTACTTCAGATCACTAGGGGCCCGGATCTGAGGGCATCCATTGTTCCAACCCACCTGCTGCAGACAGCCGGAGAGCTGCATTTGCTGGGCAGGTGCAGAGTCAAAAGTGTGGTTTTAGGGAGCTGGGGGAGAAGCTCCTGGCACCCTTCCTGGACCCTCCCCTATTTCCTCCCCAGGGCAATTTGGAGCCAGCCTGCTCCCTTAATGGGCCTCTGACCTTGTTCCCACTGGCAAAGGACTGACCGGGGAAACTCCTCTCTGACATGCCCTACCTCCCAGAATTTGTCCTCCAGGCAAAAACAGCTTGAAACAGTGAAAACAGAATAAGAAACAATTGAGTTGGGTGGCCTGGAGCAAAGACTTACCTGCTTTAAGTCCTGCAGTGGAACACCAGGAAGAGGGTAATCTGTTTCCTGGGGAGTAGAGAGGGCATTCAAATTTTGGTAAATGGAGGAACTCCTAAGGCCACTAGTGAGTGCAAGCTCATGACAAGACAGACTAAGAAAAGACAGGGAGGAACATGCACTTTGCATTCGCCTTGGGCTGACCTTCTTGTTAGGAGGGCGGAACTCTGACATAGAGCACCTGCCAACACAAAGACAATTTGCAAAGATGGTGAAAGGTGTCTTTTGCTTATTTGTTAGCTCCTGACACAAATAAATATCGTCCATATCACTAGTTGGATACAAACTCAAGAAGCAGACTCTCAGGAAATAAATCTCAAAGTTAACATTTTAAAATATGTTTAAAATTTAAATTTTTAATTTAAAATATTGAACATATTTACATTTAAAATACTAAAATGTACAGTGTACAAAAAGAAGATTACAAGACAAAGAAATAGGAAATCATGGTCCACAGAAAGGAAGAAGATAAGAATCCAGAAAACATCAACAAAGACCAAATTGTGGACATACTGGACAAAGATTTTTTTTTTTAAATGTTCTTCAATATGCTCAAGGAGATGAAGGAAAAAACAAAAAAAGAAAGGATATCAGGAAAAAAAATCAATGTACTCAAGGAGACAGAGGGAAATATAGAGAAAAACTAAAGGATATCAGGAAAATAATGAATGAACAATATGAGAATCTCAATAAAGAGATAGAAACTTTTAAAAGGAACCAAACAGAACTGTGAGAGTTGAAGACTACAATTACTGAAATGAAAAATTCCCAAAAAGGTTTGAACAGCAAATTGGAGCTGGCAGAAGAAAGAATCAGTAAACTCAAAGATAAGACAATTGAAATGAATCAGGCTGAGAAGCAGAAAGAAAAAATAATTATAAAAAAGCAAAAATAGCCTAAGACACCAGTGAACATGATTAAATGTACCAATATATGCATTATGGGAGTCCCAAAAGGAGAAGAAAGAGAGAAGGGGTCAGAAAGAATATTCAAGGAAATAATTACAGAAACTTCCCAAACTTAGCAAAACATGTGAATATCCAAGAATCCCAGTGAACACCACACAGGATAAACTTCAAGGGAAACATGCTTGCCATGTACTGTCAGATGCAAAAGACAAGGAGAGAGTTCTGAAAGCTGCAAGAATAAAGCTATGTATTATGTGGAAGGGAGTACCAATTAGATTAAGTGCTGATTTCTCACTAAAAACTATGGAGGCAATAAATGTCAGTACTATTGTATTGTATTATTTGGTATGTAGCACCACTTCTTAATTCCTACAGCTGTTAAAATGCAAATGCATAAAAAGTAAGGATATATTACAGTTTTGGAATTACAATGTACAAAGATACAAAATGGTAAGAAGTACAAAACAAATGAGGGGTGGAGGGGTAATGGAAAAGTGTATGTATGTGCTGTTTAAGTCAAGCTGGTATCAAACTTAAATATGGTTGTTATATATTTAAGGGTGTTTAATTTTAACCCATGGTAACCATAAGAAAAATATTTGAAAAATATATCCAAATAGAAATGAAAAGACACTTAATATTATACTATACAGAAAAATCAAATAAATACAAAAGTAGGCTTTGATAGAAGAATTGAAGGACCTGGAAACAATAAATAGCAAAATGGCAGAAGAAAGTCCTGCATTATTGACAGCGACTTTAAATGTAAATGAATTAAACTCCCTAATCAAAAAGCAGAGATTGGCAGAATGGATAAAAGAGGATAACCCAACTAAAGGCTGTCTGCAAGAGACTCAAATTACAAGACACAGGTAAGTTGAAAGTGAAAGAATGGAAAAAATATACCATGCTGGTAGTAACTAAAAGAGAGCTTGGGTAGCTATACTAAAATTAGATAAAATAGACTTTAAGTCAAAGACTATTATGAGGGACAAAGAGAGTCATTGTATACTGATAAAGGGATCAATCAACAAGAAAACATAGCAATTATAAATATATATAAATTTTATAAATATATATTATAAAATATGTATGCACCCAGCAACAGAGCCCTGAAATATATTGACAGATTTGAAGAGAAAAATAGATGGTTCTATATTAATAGCAAGAGATTTCAATACATCACTTTCAAAAATGGATAGAATGGTCACATGCCCTCTGAGACCTCACAGCCAGCAATGGAGGCGAGACTTCCCAGTAACAGAGGCGGTCCAACGGTGGCAGCCACTGGGTTTCAGCCACTTCCCAGAAGTGACTCTAAGAAGTGCGATAGAGTGAGACCGGACCCAGCCTGGTTAATTACTCCCTGCCCAAGGCCGTAGCTCCTACCTGCAACTTCTGGCTATCATGGCAACTTCATCTAAAGAAGATTTGCTGATTGTAAAGAAGATGCATCAAAAGAAGCAGGTTGGAGTACTTGGCGTACCATACCTCATGGCAGAAAGAATTGCTTGGATACCTGAGGGCAAAGATAGATTTACAATCAATCAGTCATATGTATGTGAACTTTAAATGCAAGAAAATCAGACCAGAAGGAAAAGCTATAATTCAACTTCAGCTAGTCCTGCCTGCAGGAGACACAACTAACTTCCATTTTTCCAGTGAAAGCACAGCAGTGAAAGAGCAAGATGCAGTGAAGGATCTTCTTCAGCAGCTGCTGCCAAAATTCGAGAGGAAAGCAAAGAACTGGAAGAGAAAAACAGAATGCTGCAGGAAGATCTTATTTTTGTTTCAGCTTTATAAAGTCCTTGTTGTGAGTCAAGTGTGATCAGTGCTGAGGAATTCTGGACCGATCATTTAAATGTTAAT